>JAOUQT010317348.1:0-14452 GCA_025769995.1 Xyliphius kryptos | reverse complement strand
TGAAAGTCAGTAGTGATCAATAATTGCTTTGTAACGATGCACATTCCCTCCATTAATGTACGCTGCAGTCTTACTCATGTAATAGTTCAACACAGATTAATCATACTGTTTTAATCTTATTGATCAGCTCTGTTCATTAATCCTTCTGTTGAGCATCATCCCTGAAGTGCTCTTCTGGTCTTTCATCTTCTTCATGGTAGCAATACTTAGTATAGCTTACACACACACACACACACACACACACACACACACACACACAAACACACACACTACTTCCATCCAATATGTAGTACTACATTCCAGAAGATGAAGAATTAAATCAGAAATACATGTTTTTATAGATGGCTTGCTTATGAAGATTGACCTAATATGCCGTTCACGATGCACATGAGTACAAGATATTGGCACTAAAAATAACCAACGCAGAACACGACCCAGCCTTGATGGTTAAGGACCAGACCCCTAAGGGCCCCTTTGCAAATCCTTTTCATTAGGCGAGTCGTCTGACCACCACCAGTCACATGGATGGCGGGGGAACCTAGCACACTAGCAGAGCTACGTTGGCACCAGGATCAAACAATTACAGATGTTAGTGGTATAATTATTGTCTAAGATTGATCCAAGACGGCAGCGCGGCGGTCACTCTGCATACAAAATAGTGCTTTTGTTTACATTTATAACCTAGACATGGTTTTTTGCACACTGTGGCTCACAAGACTAGTGGGCCTCCTGCGCTGCTCACTTTAAACACATATTTAAATGTCTGATGTCTACTGTGTTGTGTTTACTGTAATTTTGTTTTGCACAAGCTTTTGCACACGTGCACTTTGTTGAGTTGTGTAGTTGCTGTTCACTCCACTATATACTGCACACTACTGTATGTTGTTAAAATGACAATTAAAACCACATAAACTTTAAATATCACAATTATACGATTATTATGCAATAATTAACTTTAGCAAAAAAGTGCTCGAAATCACAGAACGATGCACAGATTGTTTATTCAAAGTAAACACACAATAACTTTTTTTTTGGTAAAAGACAATGCAAAGATTGTACTAAATATTAACTCTTAAAAAAAAGTGAACAGACAAATGTGCTGCGAGTGGAATTTTGTTTTGGGTCCCGCTAACCGGCATGATACAAATTTTTCCTATGACTGTTGTCATGACGATGTTTAGACGCTCTTGCCATTAGGTAATGGTTTTTATGTTTAAATCACAGCTGATTAAAAGAAACTATACATTTTCCCATACTTGGCACTAAAGCTAGACCTGAGCAGAGTTGATGAAGTTGATTTCCATTTTTTATTTTTAGATTTGGGTGATCAGTTGAAACGTCACACATGCACGTTGTGATGCATTGTAATAGTTTAAATATTAGAACGCTGATAGTCACCTACACAGACACTGCACAAGAAGCCCGTCAGGTTTTCTGGACGGTCAGTGGATTTCTGTTTTGTAGTTGCTGTATTCAATCACATTGTGTAATCCTTCAGCGTTGTATAAAATGAATGATATAGATATGTGTATGCTTTTGATAACTCACTTTGTGTTAGGAATGCTGTGACTGTATGGAGGCTTTGGGTTGAGTGCAGTCCCAATAGCTCACGCCCACGCGACTCTCTAAAAGCGTGTTCAGATGAAGCGCCGCTCCTGTCCTGGTCGATTTGTCTATTTGTTGCCAGGATTGCTATTATCCCAGGGGCGAGTGTGATTCATGTGGCGTGTATAATGCATTTTCTTCTAAACCGTCGCTGTCTATAGTAAATCTCATGCATGTGACTACAGTACCATGATTACATTATGTATTTATTATTATCATATAATTTCCTTAAAGAGCTTCCATTTTAACCCAAAATCATACTCTCCTCACAAACACCAAATGAAAAATGCACATCTAAAACTTTATATAACAAACCCTACAGAATAAAAGAAACGAAATCCCAAATCTTCCTTAAAAGTAAATAAAAGCTCAGACAAGCACGCCTTTCGTTTTGGCCTCAGTAATTTAGAACAAGTGAAAGAGACACTTGTCAGTATTTCTGCAGTTTAATCTCAGGACTGAAATGCTGAATGTACACGAGTCTGAAACACCGAGATAAATAAAGGAATTCTCTGAGCGGATGTTAGAACGTAGAACAGCGTGCTGCAGGGCTCGGTTTGGAAGGATTCCTTCTCCTTTTATTGAGTGTAACTGACACTTACACTCACGTTGTAAAGGTTTGAATAAATGAATCAGACTGACTTAAGATGTTTTGAATAATTCATATTTATGGTGGCACGGCGGGGGAGCACTGTGTGGGGCCGACCGCGAGCTTGTGCAGTCTGCATGTCCTCCCTGTGCCTGTGTGGGTTTTCTTCAGGGTCTCATATTCCTCCCAATTTCAAAAAGATGCCGAGGGATCCATTGGGGGTGCTAAATTGTCCCAGCCGTAGGTATAGGTGTAACCATCTGTGCCAGGGTAAAAGATGGGGCTGGGCATCTGGTGTAAACTGTAAGTTGATTATGGGGTGGTGACTGAGGAACAGACGATTACACATTGTGATATGATTATTATGTAATAATTAACTTTACCAGAACGTGTCACAAATCTCAGGAACGATGCACGGTGTCTTATGTTTGTTGTTGGCTCAATGTAAACACAAACCTTTTCTTATTGATGATCCGGTTACTGATTCATCCTGGATTAGTTTGTCACGGGATACAACATTCAAATATTAAATAATAGACAATTCCGTATTCTGATTCTTTCTGTGAAGTGTGTAGCGCCACCCACAGCTTTGGAGGAGAGATCATGTGTACATCAGTACAATGAAATTCAGGCGGAATATTAAAACACAATCAATATTCCTGTGGACGTATAATTTGATTAAATATGTACACCCCTAAAACAAGGTTTTACCTGTTAGGATTAAATAAACAGTTGAATGTTTCTTAAAACAGAAGTCTTAAATTAGTTGCAGCAACATGACGGTGATTTTAACTTTTGTCCAGCGGCCCCCAGTCACACCGGTCTAAAGCCAGTTAAACAATGGAACAAACACGGGACACTTGCAGTTTGAAAATTTGCAGAAATTAATAAATCAATTGTTTCAGCAGTTATGAATACGACTGATGAGTATTTATATATGTTCTATACGTAGCTTTACTGCTCTGATCAATCACTCTGCTGTTGTCAGACAATCACACCTGCGAGAGGAAAGCGATACGAAACGTTATTTCACTTCTGAGTAAAGTGCAGAATAACAATAATAACTGGTTCAATGCCGCTGGAGGGGAACTATTTTGTTATTATTTACTTTATTTATTTTTTTGTTCTTCACTTATTCTGCAAAATCAGTAAAAAGTCAACCTTTTGTACAACATGTAAGTACAAAAAATAGATTGGACACATTTTGGGTTTTTAACGCTTTAACTTTTTTTTATTTCAGGGTTTTGACCCGCCACATCAGAGTGACACCAGAACCGTTTACATTGCAAACCGCTTTCCTCAGCATGGACATTACATTCCCCAGAAGTTTGCAGATAATCGAATCATCTCCTCAAAGGTAAGAATGATGTGCAGAGGAGCAGCTGGGAGTTCAGCACAGAAATACTGGACTCATTGTTTGTTGCCTTTACCATCTCTCTCTCTCTCACACGCACACACATTTCACCTTCTGCATTCTGCATATTAGTGTGTTGGGGAAAGTATAGCAGGGGACATTTGTTGGGTTTGTGTACTGGTTTTGGTTGGCTGGGGCAGGGTGGGGGCGGGGCAGAGCATCCTGAGGTTTAATTTTGTTTAAAAGGTTTAATTTTGTTTAAAAGCAATTAATTACAACGATTCTCTTTTTCTAATTAAGCGATTTGTCAACTTCGTCTAAATGATTGATGTAAGTTCATTTTATTTTAACAACAAACTGCAAAACTATACTAATCAAACAAAAGTCTTCATTCAAACAGTAACGCATGTAACGCAAAGAGATCCACATTCCTATTAAACCCTTAAAGTCGAGTTCTCCACATTAAACACTAATCTCATTTATTAAACCTATATGTGTTGTGTATATTACATTCTATACTCAGAATTGTGCTTAAAATATAATAATAAATCATATTCAGCCAAGAAAACCTTCGGCACAATCAGTTCACAATCAGTTCCCAGTTCACTCCCTGTAAAACCATGTGTCGCTTTGTGCAAACAAGGCCAATTATACCAGTTCAGGAGAACATGCAAACTCCATACAGGCCTCAGGCCATCTTCTGTGGGAGTGGAACTTGGAAAGCTTCTTGCTGTGAGAGTTGATGAGGTTTGGACATTGTGTGTGGAGGAGGTCACGTTATCAAACCAGTGTTTTATAAGAAGTCAAATAAATGATTGTATGTATATATATATAAATATATATATATATTTGTATGTTATATAACTGACTGAATTCATATTAAGGTCTGATGTTTTGTGATGCAGTAAATCACTCCTCCTCTTCCTCTTTGCAGTACACCATATGGAACTTCGTCCCCAAAAATCTGTTTGAACAGTTTAGACGAATAGCTAACTTTTATTTTCTTATCATCTTCCTCGTTCAAGTGAGTACCACATCTCTCTCTCTCTTCATCTTTTTCAATTTAATTGAATTTGTTTTATTGACATGACAAATGTACAAATTCATATTGTCAAAGTATAATGTGTGTTTGTGTGTGTATGTATATATATATATATATATATATATGACCAAATATAATAATAATGATGATCTGTACTTATGAACGCCAAAGCTCTCACTGACTCACTGACTCACTCACTCACTCACTCACTCACTCACTTACTCACTCACTCACTCACTCACTCATCACTTCTCAAGTACCTGCAAGGTTGAAACTTGGCTTCATTAATCCTTATGGTGTTCTTGGAAAACCTACTGATAAATTCCCGTAAGAAAGCGAGCGCGTGGACGCCGTTGTAACGACCTGCACTGTATATATTCCACATATACATTTCAGATTTTATAGCTTGTTTCATATGAGAATGTCTTTCTCTTTTTTGCTGTTCTGTTTGTCTGTCCATAGCTCATGTGTTCTCTCTCTCTATCGCTCACACTTTCGGACTCCCACTGTCTCTCTCCTTCATCTTTTAATGTCGTGCGCTCTCCCTCGTTGACTCAAAGTAGCTTTATTTGATTCAAAGTAGCTTTATTTGATTCAAAGTAGCTTTATTGGCGTGACTGTATGCAAAATAATATTATTAAAGCATTACAAAAATAATATATACTATAACAACAAAAGTGAATAAATATAAGAAAATTATAGAATAGCATTGAATATATAAAGTAGATTTCACCTTTATTAAATGTACAGAAATATATGAACGAGTGTTTACATGTTGTTTATATTATTGTGTATGGATCTCTCTCTCTCTCTCTCTCTCTCTCTCTCTCTCTCTCTATTGGCATGTATGTGTGCATAACTGTAAAGGGTTTTTCTCCCCCATAAGGAATTTGGCAGACCGCTGTTGTATTTTAATTACTGACCACTCACATTTAGATTCCTCTTCTCTGTGCAGCTCTTGAAATAAATGCACTCTTGATTTATACAGATATTCCAGACTGTAATAAATCTGCTGCTTTATTTCCTCTGAAAGGAAATTATTTGTACCCTTTGTCATGCGCTGCCCTTGAGCAGACTCACTCTTTATCAGATCTGCCACTGCACAAAGGAATCGGGTTTCTCAGCCTTGAAGACACAGCTGCTTGTTTTAAAGCAGAACTCTTATAGTTTTGATAATGTGTGTGTACTTGTGTAATAATTAGGGATTCAGTTAAAGTGGGGTGTGCCACCACTTGGGCGCTCAGCATGACCCCCCTAACTGGCACTGGCGGGCATCATAACTGCAACACAAGCATTACTGGATTACAACAGACTCTGAAAGAAGCTTTTGTTTTAAAATCCCTGAGATAAGAATATAGACACTTAACAGCGCTGCCTCGTATATCACCTGACTGTGGATACGCAGCGGTAAAAAAACAGCTACAAGTGCTGAAAACGAGTCGTAATGTCTTAAACACCTTTGAAGTTAAATTCATGAGGAATAATCAAAACGCTTAAAGATTAAAAACCAGTTCCAGTTTTGAGCCTCAGACTGAAATGTTTTTTGTATTACAGTTTATTTTGTTACATGCAAATGTTTTGACACAGTGAGTTAGAGAATGTGTCAGGAGCACAGGTGCGCTGAGGGAGAAGGCGCATAATGAATGTATGGGCCCCTTTAAATCTGGGATCGGCACATGGCGCAGGGAGAGAGAGCGACCGTCAGCCAGCAGATGTATGCTTCAGAATCTGCTGAGGGGGCTGCATCAGCGTGGCGCTGGGGTGGGGGAGGCTGCACCCACGGTGTTAGTAATTATCCTGATGACGGTGTGCAGCCTTTAACAGCTGTTACATCACATGCCGCAGAAAGAGAGAGTGACTACGACTAGCCATTGGGAAGAAGCCCTTCCTCATCCTCTCTGTGTTTGCTTTCAGGGAGTATGGTGTATAAAGGGGCGGTTGTGATTTAGTAAAGGTCTCTGTTAGCTGATCAGGTCATTAAATAAATGATGTATGTTGCGTTCTTAAACTAAATAATGTGTATGTTAAAGACGCAGAGGGTGTTTCTGAAGGTGTTTAGAGTGTGAGAGAGACCACAGTTGTGTATTTGTGAAAACAGTACTTTCTTGCACAGTGTGTTGTGTGGCTGTCTAATGGATGAACTGTTATCAATCATCAAAAGTGAAGGTTTGAGTTCACAGCAGTCGTCTCACGCCTCTCTCTTGTTCTCATTGTTCTTTTATAGTTAATGATAGACACTCCAACTTCCCCTGTGACAAGTGGCCTTCCCTTATTTTTTGTCATCACAGTAACCGCCATCAAACAGGTGAGCTCTGCACTTTAACCTCCACTTTCAGAAATCTGGGGGGCGCCGTAGGGTCATTTAGGTAAAACATGACTTTGGCTACTTTTGTTAGATGCTTTTTGTTTTTTCATTTGATTCTACAAAGCGGTGTGATGTCATGAGTTCCATACAGACCAATGACGTTCCTCCACATCAGACTCTATAAAGAAGTGGAACATTAGCAAGTTTTTATTCTGTATGATTCGTTTCACCATCACATGAATGACCATCAGAGTCGTGTCTAAATACAGACGCACCCGCCATTTTATTACATGTACATCCTTCTTCCAGTCATTGTTTTTCATTTCTGCTTTCTGAATACCTGCACCATGTTGTTCTGCATTGAGAGACTGTGCTTTACGTGTCACACCTACAGAGCACTCCATGTGGCACTGGTGTGAATTGCACGGGTTCGAGAGGCTCAGACACAGAGCTGCTGGACTTTTTTTAAACCCCTTATTGACTATTAAATAACCAACCAATATTATCCAACAACCTCCAATCTGTAATTACAGATGAATGAATGATTACCTGCGAACTGTAGTTTATATCTGTAAGAGAGTTTTAATCCACACTCACTGTGAGAGGAAACCCGGAAACCCACACAGACTGAAGAACATGGAAACTCTGTTCAACTCCGATCAGGATTCGAACCTGGATCCCCAATTATGTGATACTGATAAACATACTGTGTTCATAACAAGCGTTTTGATTCATACAAGACAGATGCAACTGTATTTTACTCAACTGATGATGAAAAGTTGTTGTTGGAATCAATCATGTCGTGTTACTGTGGAGTCAGATTATTTTTTTTTATCAGTGTGTTTAAAGAGAATCCTTTTGCATTAATGCTCTGTTTCACACCTGCTGCAGGGCTACGAGGACTGGCTGAGGCACAAAGCCGATAACGAAGTGAACGGCGCTCCTGTGTTCGTAGTGCGCAGTGGCAGTTTGGTGCAGACTCGGTCGAAGAACATAAGAGTAAGTTCACATTCTGCATCTTACTGAATCATATGAATCATGTGAATTTAATGCTGCGTTTCTCAGTCTGTACACTGTATGATCAGATTAATGTTTAAAAAGCCCAGCTCTTAATAATGAGGTGGAGTTTAGATGAGAGCGGTCAGTTGAGTTACTCCGCTGCTGCTGGTCCCGTCCCACTGGTGGATCGTTTGGTTGATTTCCTAAAATCAGGTTTAAATGACCAGGCTTGAATTTGGTTATTACAATCATTTTAAATTGTCCTGTAAGTCGAATTCTGTCCAGATGAATGTCATGGTGATGTTTTGATGCTCTGCTAACACATTTGCCAGTTGACGTAGGGGAAGGCGGGCTAGGGATGAGAAGAGCTTTTTGCAGTCTGAGGGAAGCTGGCTGATGCCGTGTTAACGGTTAGCACGTTTATTAACTTTGGCTAATTACACTTCACACACTACTGTAGTACATTTGGATGTGAGTCACATGGTTAGACCCAAAGTCATGCCAAAATGTCCAAACTCTGGACACCAAATGAGTGCTTCAGCCCCAGTGATTTCTACAATCTGGAAACAGAGGATGAAGAGGGTAGTTATAATGGGTGATCCCCATGCCCACCCAGGGCAGACAGGGTTCCAGGTGATCACTGGGCACACATTTACACACGTGGACATACACAGGGCATGTGATGCTAGCACAGCATGGCTGGACCTGATGACCGTGTGCAGCCTTTAAGCTGTTACATCACATGCAGCGGAAAGAGAGCTTCCACAGAGCGACAGAAGAGGGACTTTTGGCACCAAAGTAACGAGGAGTCGGTATGAATGGGGACTGGCGCAGGATTGGCACGGTGGTGGCATGGTGTCGCTCACCAAAAGGCCCGCTCCTGTCGGTCCATGTACTCTCTTTCCCGGCGGCTCCACCTTTCTTCCACCAGTCATCTGACTGTGAATTGAAGCA
Organism: Xyliphius kryptos; assembly: GCA_025769995.1. Taxonomy (NCBI): domain Eukaryota; kingdom Metazoa; phylum Chordata; class Actinopteri; order Siluriformes; family Aspredinidae; genus Xyliphius; species Xyliphius kryptos. Next base: position 5,604 of record JAOUQT010317348.1, on the reverse strand, counting down.
GAGCTTTGGTCCGAGTCAGGAGGACGTTCAGTCATGGCATGGACTCCTGGTATCCCTGACCGCTGCTTGTTTGCAGCATTTATATTCGTATTGGCCGGCTAGCAGTTCATGTTGAATCAGCTGCCCTCTGCAGTGCCAGAGCAGCATTGGTATCATCAGATATGTCTCAGTCATCTGGGAAAATTTGCTCGTTTAGCTTTCAGACAAATGAGCAGAAGACGGACGACCCCGCAGAGAGAGAGAGAGAGACAGAGAGAGGGAGGGAGGATTTTAAAGTGCTGATGCACCAGAACTGCATGCAACTAAACTGAGTGAAAAAGTGAAGGCTATAGAGGCAGTTTGTGGCTCCATTTTTATAGCTCTACACTATTGTCTCAGCAGAGCCATTTCCTCCCCAGTGGACACTCAGAAATCCTGCACTCCTAATTTCACAGATTTTCTCATAATCACTGCAAATCTCGCTGCAGAAACGCAGCTGATAAAAACGTATGTAAAACCAGACGCCGCTCCTCGCTGAGTGTAAGTTGAGGTTGTGCTGTGAGATTTACATGGCTCAAAATTGAGGGTACACATGAGTCCTCATGAGGGTACACAAAAATCAGCACATTACACCTGTCTCTCTCTCTCTTTATTGGCGCCATTACAGTGAGGATCAAATACCAGGTTCTTCTCCGTACACGCAGTGTATTTATGACCACGCCCCCTCTGACTGAACTGCTTCTACCACAGACACAGCTACGAGCCCTTCGACCTGTCCATCTCCATGTCATTGGAATGCCCTGCCTGACCGTCTGAGGAAGCTTCACACAACTGATTGCTTTAATGGAGGACTGAAGACGTAGCTTTTTAGGACACATGGACAAAAAATGATCATTTTTTTAAAATATAAATTATTATTTGGATATCAGCTAGGGCCGGCGTGGTGGTTTAGTGGTTAGCATGTTCTCCTCTCAGTACTAGATTCAAACCTAGTTCAAATCCTGATTTGGGTGGAGTTTCCATGTTCTCCCTGTGTCTGCATGGGTTTCTTCCTGGTTCTTCGGTTTTTTCCCACAGTCCAAAAACATAGACTGAAGTGGATGCTGTAAATTGCCCCATGTAGTCTGCAGGTGTGAGTAAGTGAGTGTGTGCCCAGCGATGGATTGGTGCCCAGTCCTGGTCATTCCAGATGTTGTGGTTATTACACAATTGCTAACACACATTCATAATTACACATTAATATTAAACATGTCATTTTTCTTTGTGGTGTTTTATCAGGATCCTTTAGTGACGTCTCCTCTCCGTATGTTAAACCTGTTTAACTGTCTGGGCTTCACCTTTAGGTGGGAGACATAGTCAGAGTAGCCAAGGATGAGACGTTTCCCGCCGATCTGATTCTGCTGTCTTCAGACCGGGCAGAAGGGACGTGCCACATCACCACAGCCAGTCTGGATGGAGAAACGAACCTAAAGGTCAGAGATTCAGTCAGTGGTTTAAGTGTTTTTACCTGAAACTGAGAGGGACACCTACTGACGCAGTTCTCACTGCACTGAGTTTCAGGAGACACTGAGCTGCGTTAAACTGTATGTTAAACTCTCGTATGTTACGTTTACCTGAACCCTCACTGAAGCAGCAGATTTACACAAACATTCACTGGTCTAAGGTCAATGGTCAAACGTCGCTTTGGATAAAGTGTCTACAAATGACCAAATGTAAATTATAGCAGCATCATACTGATCTGACCTAAGGCTTCTGATTCCACTTGCTCTGTTCTTATTCTGATAGCATTAAATCTTATCTGACGTTAAGATGAGAATCCCTCTGTGTCCAGACTCACTTTTCAGTGCCGGAGACGGCTGTGTCCCAAACTGTATCACGACTCGAGGCTCTTCATGCAGTGGTGGAGTGTCAGCAGCCGGAGCCTGATTTATACAGGTACAGTCATCCCAGTCTGCCGTCCAGCATGCTTGTAAATATCACCAGCTTGTGGTTAATGAACCAGCCCTGCAACCTGAAGGTTCCAGGTTTAAATCTCAGTCTGTCCAGGTGCCATGGCTGATGTTTCCTGGATTACAACATTTAGTGTCCATTAAACCTCACTATTCTCTCTCTGCCTGCTTTTGTCAGGACATGCTTTGTTGTTATCGTTGGTATAATAATAATAATGTGTGTGTATATGTTTTGTGTTATTCAAAATATTTGTCTTGCAGGTTTGTTGGGCGAATAACAGTAACACAACACGGAGAGGAGATTGTCAGGTGGGTTGTACAATAGCGCTCGAGGGGGTGTGGCATTAGTTAACTTAGTTAAAGCTTCGTCATACAGACTGGATTGATAACTGGAATTATTTTATACACTGTCTGAACAAAAAAGCCCACCACCTGGATGTCACTCTGATCTGCGGTCAGCTACATTATGTGTGTAAGAATGAGGTCAGCTGACCTGAATGTACTGAAGCACCTGGTCATTCTATCCATGGATTTCTGTCCCTCTGGTGGCACCAGCATATTTGTGAAAGGGTAGTTCAGGGAGCACGAGACATCATTTTCACACTTTGTTCTTTATCTTTGGGATGTGCTGGACAACACTGTGGTCCACACCCACATCATCAATACAGGATCTTTCAGAAAAATAAATGTGGACAGAAATAAATGTGACATTTGCAGAAGCTTGTGGAAGCGATGCCGCAGCGAATGTGTGCGGTCATCAGAGTTACGGTCCAACGGAATCTTGTTGTGTGATTATACTGAAATCTTAATGTTCAACAACCGTAAAGCAAAAATGATCAATGACCAATTGTCTTTTTGTTTTTTATACTAAATTGTACCCCGATTAACATATGATGTTTTGTTCAGACCGTTAGGGCCAGAGAACCTTCTTCTTCGAGGAGCACGACTTAAAAACACCAAGGAGATCTTTGGTGCGTTTGTATGTTTTTTTTTTATTTGTTGATTGATCGTCTGGCATGTTCTCTTTTAAATGTGTATTACTCTTTTCTGCTACACATGAAGATGTCATTTACTGCAAACAACATGATGATAAGATATATAAAAATATATATGAAGTATATTATTGTGAGACCAGTGCGTTTTTCATGCTATACTGGGATCTGTTTCTTGTTGTAATGTACTTTTCCTTGTAAAGAAAGTGGTATGTTTCTTGCTGATAAAGACGACATGTTTTACTCCTAATAACGGGGTAGTTTTTTTTGGATGTACTGTAATATTTTGCAGTAAGTTATTTTATGTATTAGCCGTGTAGTTTTCTTAGCATCCAGTGGTTAATAAACAGTGTTTTTGTGAGTGCTTTGTTGTTCTACAGCTGTGCTGCTTATTTTTATATATATCTAAATAAAGGATCTGTTTCTTACTCTGCATATAGGTGTAGCTGTGTACACTGGCATGGAATCCAAAATGGCTCTGAATTACAAGTGCAAGTCACAGAAGCGCTCAGCAGTAGAAAAGTGAGGCTGCATTCTCCTCCACCTTCTTATTTCATTCTACTTGTTAGTTGTTAAGATCTTACCATCTGTGAACCCCTTTCAGGTCAATGAACACATTTCTCCTCATTTATCTGGGCATCCTGCTGTTTGAGGCCATCCTGAGCACCATTCTGAAGTTCACCTGGCATACGGAAAGCCAGTGGGATGAGCCGTTTTACAACCAGAAGACTGAGACGGAACGCAACAGCAGCAAGGCAAGAAGTTCTATAGTTCTCAATAGAAATGTGTGTCTTTAGTCAAACACTTAAAAACACACTATAACAAAAAACAAGGTTTGATTGATAAAGCATTTCTTGAAAGCAAAATTGTTAATAATCTAGTCCTGTTTTTAAAGTGAACGCTGATCACTGAGTAACAGATTTCCAATTTCTCTAACAATCACATACTGATGAATGGGAACGTGTGTGTTATTGTTAATAATGTCTCAGCCAATTAGATTTAAGGACCTTTGACACCAAGAATTTTTAGAGAGCAGTGTAGCTGGATTAAGGGCGTGTTGCAATAATCCAATCAGCGGGTCACTTATATTCCCTTTACAAACCTCATGCGCGGTGACTTGGGTTGCTATTTTAGCGCCACAGTGTGACACATTATACATAAATCATCTTTTTCAGCATCTGCAGGAAATGTCATCACAAACCCCGGCACGTTGCTAATAATTTATAACAGAAAACTTAATTACTCAAATAATTCTGCTTCAGATTCAGATACACTCTGTAATTCTGTTACATCTCAGAATATACAAGGCTTTAAACTCTGTTTCATAAACGAGAAAATGCATTTTCTCAGGAATTAAAATTCAAACGAAAGTGTTGCATTACAACTGTTAATGTGTGTGATTTGTGATTCTCTGGAATAGACATTACTGTATGTTGTGGTTTTGTTTTGTTCTCCAGCTGCATGTGAGTGTTCTTTACTGAAGCTGTGAATATGACTGCAACTATTTTGACAGCGAGCTGAAAGAAGAAGTCGTTCCCAGAGGGCGTGATGCCGCCTGTCACTCAGAATTACACGCGCTGCAGTAACACCCCCCCGTTTGTGTAATTTAAAAGGCCTTGAGCTTAACACGTGCTTTGCTTGTTTTATCTTCAGATTCTGAAGTTCATCTCCGATTTTCTGGCCTTTTTGGTTCTTTACAACTTCATCATTCCAATTTCGCTTTACGTTACCGTGGAGATGCAGAAGTTCCTTGGCTCCTTCTTTATTGGCTGGGATTTCGACTTGTACCGTGAGGAGACTGACGAGAGAGCACAAGTTAACACCTCGGACCTCAATGAAGAATTGGGACAGGTGAGTGAAGGGGTATAGAATTCAATAATCCCAACATTTGTGCATCATAATGTCAATTCCATTATCATGGAGTTAAACGTAGGTTGAAGTTACTATAATTCATTAAAATTCTGCTGATTTTCTTGAACCACCTGCTGGAGAAAGAGGTTGCTGCGTGATAGATTAATACTACTGATTCTGTTTGTATAGGTGGAGTATGTTTTTACCGATAAAACAGGAACTTTAACTGAAAACGAGATGCAGTTCCGTGAGTGCTCCATCAATGGCATTAAATACCAAGAAATCAACGGCAAACTCATCCCTGAGGGAATGACCGAGGACGTCCTGGATAGTTCTGCCCCATACCTCGTAAGATCTGAGCAGCTCACTGCACCTGTACATGCACATACGCCGTTTCAGTTTTAATGATGAGTGATGATGAAGCACAAGAGGAAGGGTCAACACGAGTGGGCAGCATTGTTGTAAATGAATTTACAATAACTAAATTGCCCCGTAGAGTGAGTGTGTGTGTGTGTGTGCCCAGTAACAGTTTTGTGCCCTGTGTATTTGCCCAGTGCCTGAATTGTCCTCCCCTGGATGGGCTCATCAGGATTAAGTGGAAGATAATAAATGAATGATTGATTCATAAATGCTTTAATTAACAACTAAATTGTTAATACATTTGTCTTCCGAGATGTAATCTAGTTTTGTTTTTAAAGTGAATATGAAGCGCACATCACTGCAGGACCAGTAGTTCAGAGATGTAGTTCCAATCTGTGATCGTGTGTGTGTGTGTGTGTGTGTGTGTGTGTGTGTGTGTGTGTGTGTGTGTGTGTGTGTGTGTGTGTGTGTGT
>JAOUQT010317339.1:0-14452 GCA_025769995.1 Xyliphius kryptos | reverse complement strand
CACAATCAGTGTTGCTTCCTAACTGGACAGGTTGGTTTCACAGAAGTGTGGTTTACTTGGAGTTACATTGTGTTGTTCAAGTGTTGTTTAAGTGTTTTTGAGCAGTTTATATATTTTATTTTACACCACACACACATCTGAAAGACCAACACAAAAGTGCTATACAATTGTGAAGTGGAAAGAAAATGATTCATGACTCAAAACATTTTTACAAATAAAAGTGCAGTGTGCAAAAGTATTCAGCCCCCTTTTCTCTGAGTGCAACCAATTGCATTTAAAAGTTGCCTTATTACTGCTAATGACTAAAAATAGCAATAGCAACTGGTCGAACAAAAAGAGCACTGGTCAGAGTTGCAGCCAAGAGGACCATGGTGATCCACACCTCAAATGTGCTCTTTATAGAAGAGTAGCAAGAAAAAAGCCATAGTTAAAAGAAAACTATATAAAGCCAAAAAACAGCTAACATGTGGAACAAGGTGCTTTGGTCAGATGAGACCCAAAATAAACTTTTTGGGTCAAATATGGTGGTGGCAGCATTACGATCTGAGGCTGCTTCTCTTTAGCAGGGACAGGGAAGTTGGTCAGAGTTGATGGGAAGATGGATGGAGCCAAATACAGGACAATCACGGAAGATGACCTGTTGGTGTCTACAAATAAGTCCCCTTCCAGCAGAACAAAAAACCTAAACATAAAGCCATGGCTACAATGGAATGGTTTAAAACAAAACATATTAATGTGTTTGAATGGCCCAGTTAAAGTCCAGATCCAAACCCAATCGATAATTTGTGGCAGGATTTGAAAACTGCGGTTCACAAACGCTCTCCGTCTAATCTAACTGACCTTCAATAAGTTTGCAAAGAAGAATTCAAATTCCTCTGTGTGTAAGCACAAAGTCGTCTGTGTGTAAGCACAGTAGGCAAAAAACATCACTTTTGTATCATGAATCATTTCCTTTCCAAGTCATAATTGTATACCACTTTGTGTTGGTCTTCCCCATTCAAATCCATTCATTCATTATCTTCCGCTTATTCCTTTATGGCGGTTGCGGGGGGGTTCCTCATGCCCATCCAGGGGAGAACGTCTCAGGCGCTGGGCAGATACACCCAGGACAGGGCACAAATCCATCGCTGGGTACACACTCACGCACATGGTCACACACATATACACAAACACTATACAGGGCAATTTAGAGCACTCAATTTACCTTCATGTTTTTGGAATGTGGGAGTAAACCAGAGAACCCAGAGGAAACCCACTAAGACACGGGGAGAACATGTAAACTCCACTCAGATGGGGATTCGAACCGGGAACCCCCAGCGCTGAGAGGCGAACGTGCGAACCACTAAGCCACTGTGTCACCCATTCAAATCCATTTAAATATATTTATGCTTGTGGTTGTAATGTGACATAATGTGAAAAAGTTCAAGGGGTATGAATACTTTTGCCAGCCACTGTATACGCATGCGAACAGGTGGGCATAGAGACAGTTACTTGTCTACGTCACACATTACGTATACACCGAGGTGAATGTACACTGAAGTTAAAACAATCTTTTATTGCAATTATGTCACTTTTTAATTGTTTTATCGAAATTTAAGGTTTAAATGATTGCTATCGACAGTAACTCTGAGAAGTTTGCTTAAAACTCCACTTCCATTTCGCTCGCGAGTGTCCGCGTTCAGAAAAACACGGGTCAAAATTTTTATAATTAAAACAGAATTGTACAAAACCTATACAGTTATTTCTCATTAAATTAATTTAAAATTTATGATAATAAACATCGCAAGTTGATAAATAACGCACCTAGTTCATGTCTGCTGAAGCTGAGGAACTCCTGAGTTTCGCTGGAGATTACAAAGTTAAAGTCCCACTGACTGCTATCATGAAAGGCATCAGATAAAATTTCCGGACCCGATTAGACACGCCCACTACCGAAATGTCTGTAATATTAAACGACCAATAATTTAGCTAGTGAAAAATATTACGGTTTATTATAATTGATTAGATCACGATCCAGTTGTAAATGTATTCGGAATTGAAGTTAAAATGCCATTAAGCAATAAATATTAAATATGTGTAATTTATTAAATTGTCATTTATCAGAAACATTCATCCAAAGCGACTTACACATTAAAACCCTTGCTCAAGGACCCACATTGGTAAATTCAGTGAACCTGGGATTTGAACCCACAACCTATAGCTACCACACCCCTGCATTATATAAATACTGCATTTTTATAAACATATATGCAGCGTATATGTTGGCGCATATACTTGCCATTCTCTCAATGAGCTTCAAGAGGTTTTCTATAAGGGTTAATTAGTATAAATAATTAAAATGCACAGTGTGCAAAGCAGTAATCAGAGCAAAGGGGGACTATTTTAAAGACACTAGAATATAAAACAGGTCCCCCCCAACCCTCATAAAGGATAAGTGGAAGATAATGAATAAATAATATAATATAATATAATATAATATAATATAATATAATATAATATAATATAATATAATATAATATATGTAAGTTATAATAATATAGATTATAATAGGTTTACTGTAACGGCTGCGCTCAGTTGGGCGCCAATGATTGTGACTTCATGTTCTCCCTGTGTCTGTGTGGGTTAACTCCGGGGGCTTTGGTCACCTCCCAAATTTAAAGGACATCCCAATAACAAACTGCCTCTATAACTGTTCCACTTGTCCTGTCAAGATATAGCCTTTAATGTTGTCCGGATATTACACTTCTTCAGGCTCCGGCGTGATAAATTGCTCAGCAGACAAAGCAGGTACAGAATTATATAAGATGATTAATCTAATGTCAAATCACTATTTATTAATAATGTTTTTTGCATTTTGCTATTTATTTTCATAAATAAATCCTTACTAACCAGAAAAACAGCTTTTATTGTTATTATTATTATCAGGAGCCTAAAACTTTTGTATGGTTATGCCAATGGAAGTAGAATTAAGTGTTTGTGTATGTCTTTCTTGCATGGCCCACATGGTGTGTGTTGCTGTGAGAGCCTGTAACTCGAGCTCTTTTATGTTTGGAAAATGAAGCAACCGGACTACAGCTTTGGCCAAGTATGTTGACTGCTGGTGAGCTCAAGCTACAAAGTGAGGGGATCATAGAACGGGGGCTGTCTTAATTAAGCCTGAATTCTGCTTTTAGCCAAGCCACGGTCCAATCCCCTTGGGGAACAAAATGACTTCCACCAATCCTATATAAAGTGCAGTATGTGAACTCCAACTCCAACTTCTGGTGCTTTTACTAAACGTTTGCTTCAGAAGCGTCCTAAACTCATAAGTCATATAAGTTTGGTGTTCGTGAGGTCCAGTGTGATAACACCTCCAAGACTTCCTTGACGTGTCCTTGCAAGACGCTCTGAGGCTATGGCTAGATTCGGAAAATGTGATGTGGTCTTCCACCTATTTGCAGGCTACCTATAAATAGGCCCCTTCTGGAACCACATGCTCTGCTTTGATTGACAATTACAGTGCTTCGCTACAGCGACTGCAGCCTTCACAGAAGTAGGAGAAAACAGACCAATGGTACGTATCTGTCATTTGTATATGTATTTTTGTGAAAATCCTTCATACACTAACACTATTGATTAAAGAAATGACTTACGTAAACACAAATGCCTTTTAAGTGCAGACAACCAGTTCTGAAATGCCTCACAACTAACAGATCCTATTTTTAACCTACCCCCAAGTACTCTGTCTGATGAAACTTACCTCGATTGCTTCCCCAAGCTCTATGTTTTATTAATAAGCAAATTATAATCTCTTCCTAATATTTCTTTTTTATAATTCTTATATGTTTTTTTTCCTTTAACAGCTCAAATGTCAGTAGAATGGTGTATTTATAGTTACAACTTTACACAAGATTGGTGTTATCCCAAAGAGGGAGTGGAAGTACTTAGCAACCAGACAGATTTTCCTGTCGGAACTTAGAAAACAAGACCTCTGTTTTGGAAAATGACATCGCGGAGACCCCTGATCCACTCTTATTCAAGCAACGGGAGATCAGGCAGTCAAAATGGGGACAGTGCCCCTTCCCCCCGCTTGGACAGCCGGAACTATCTCTCCAGTGTCCGGCCTGAAAACAGGTAAAAATCCTGCATAGTTTTATTTCTTCTTTCTTTTCTTTTTTTTAAAAAAGGAGTTTGAATACTATTACTCAGCCATTTCTTTCTGAATTGGTTATAACTGGCCAGAAACGTATCTGACAAAATAAAAATAAATCTTTTAATTGCTGATACAGAGGAACCCACTTTCTTATGACATGTTTTGGTCTGCCTTTTTCTAAATAGCTTTTCAACACACAGGTATTCAAACTACAAACCATCGAGGTAAAACCCTTTTGAAACAAATCTTGAACTAATGTCTAATCTAACACACGTATAACAATCCAGTTCCCCCTCCCTTCTTACTTGTAATCCTGTAAAACAGAAGAATACACAACAGTGTTGAAAAGTGCGTGAACCCTTTAGAATTTGTGATATTTCTGCAGAGATTTGACCTAAAACTTCATTAGATGTTCAAGCAAATATTATAGAATACAAAATATTAGGGAAAAAAATCCAATGTTACCATTCAGTATGTAAACTTTGGCTTTTGGTACCTGGTATGACCCTTTCGTGCAGCAACAATCTGTTTTTTTTCTGTATAAAAACCAGCTTGGACCTTTAGTGGGTCTTTAGGTAATTGGTATAAGAATAAAGACAGGATTTTGACGTAGTCTTTTTAAAATGTTACCCTTGTGCTTGTAGAACTTGTGTGCTCTGGGTCATTGTCTTGCTGTATGAAGCACATCTTAAAATGCAGCTCAGATATTCTGATATTGTAGAATTTGTTGGTATAGTTTAGAATTATTTGTTCCATCAACGCATGGAACCAGCTACAGCAAAACAGGCACACGGCATAATACTACCACCACCAGGATTTACAGATAGTTGCGGTTTATAGGCTGAAATTCAGTGTTTTTCTCTCTGCAAACATAATCCTTTTTAAAATTGAAACAAAAATTTTCTTTTAGGCTTTTAAATAACAATAATTAAACCTCTGGCTAATTAATGTTATTTTAAATAAACTGCAACTGAGCAGCATTGTACTTTCACTGTCACTATCTCATTATCTCGACAGCCTAATCTATAATATAAGGTGCTTGGTTTGTGTGTCATCTCTATGGTGATTGGTGCACGGGTTGATGGAGGGGAAGGCGCAAGGCGATTGGCATATAGCGACTGGCACACCGGTAGAGGGGAGGGGAAGGCACGAGGCGATTGTTATATTGCGTTTGGCACACGGGTCGAGGGAAGGGGAAAGACGCGAAGCGCTTGGCGTATAGTGTTTGGCGCATGGGTAGAGGGGAGGGGAAGATGTGACATGCTTGGTGTATACGTTCCTGGCATATAAAGATTGACTGATTGCAAGTGGCACACGGGGAAAGTGGAGGAGAAGATGCGAGGCTGCTATCGTGAAGCTAATGCTATAAAGCAATGCATTATAGCTAATGCTATAATGCTATGAATTGCACCTCAAAAGCGAAGAACACATCTGTGTCCACACCACTTTGCTTCCCAAAAACTTTAATAAAGATGGAATTAAGATAGTTATCTTGCCAAAAAAGCAAATTTAGTGAGTGACTTCACTGAAATGTGCTGTAAAAATGCTCCCGGGTGTAGAACAAGTAACGGCAAGTAAAGTTCAAGTGGTTGTATTTGTCCTATCATTAATATAAAGTGGTGTTCAGAATACACTGGAACAAAATAACATTGTCCTGGAACAAGGTGCTACATAAAACAGCAACTACACAACTCAACATAAAGTTTCAACAGCTTGTGCAATACAAAATCACGATAAAACGTGATTTTTGTTGTGTTGGGTCACAGAGGGGTCCCTATGCCAATCCAGGGGAGAATGTTTCAGGTGGTGGGCAAACACACACAGGACAGGGTGTCAATCATTCACACTCACACTTACAAACGCACACACAAACACTATATAGGGGTAAAACTAGATAGGGCCAATTTCATCCAAGTCACTATAAAGTCATGTATTGGACTCTGGGGGGAAACCGGTGAACCCAAAGAAAACCCACGTGGAAACTCCACCCAGATTGGGATTCGGACCCGGATTCCCAGTGAACATGCCAACCCCTTCGCCACCATGCTGCCCGCTGTTGGTGACCTCATAGAGATTTAAATGAGCCAAAGTGAGAAATGACAGTTGCTTAGAAATGACTTTGGGTTCTGTTGTAACCTCATATGACAGGCAAGCTTTTAAAGTCATTTTAGGAGAGAGTTAATTATCAGCTATTACTCTATAATAGTTCAAATTAGACGCTATAATCCAAAGCGCCTCAGAAATATGAGATCAAAACAAGTCAGTAGTTAAGGAGAGACGAGCTACACAGTAGTATCATTAAACCTAATCATGATCTGATCTGGAGTGGCACGGTGGCTTAGTGGTAAGCATGTTCGCCTCTCAGTGCTGGGGGTTCCAGGTTCGAATCCCGATCTGGGTGGAGTTTCCATGTTCTCCCAGTGTCTGCGTGAAGGTTCTCCGGTTTCCTTCCACAGTCCAAAAACATGGATTCCAGGTCAATTAAATGTTCTAAATTTAGTAAGTGTATGCCCAGTGATAGATTGGTGCCCTGTCCTGGGTGTATCTGAGACGTTCTCCTCTGGATGGGCATGGAGAACCCCTCTGCAAACCCTAATAGAGGAATAAGTCGAACATAATAACAATAATAATCGTGTCCGAACTCTATGAGGTTTTGCAATGTTTTTCAGCCTGTTAAGCAACAAATCAGAAGGGGTTCTAAGAAATATTTCCTTTCCATTATAACACACTTACAAACATGTGTTGTGAGGCTGCAGGGTGCCTGTCAGGTGATTATCATCTTGTGACTAAAAACACATTCATTTCCCCTTAATAACTACCTGCTAATTCTAATTTAACATGCGTTTGGCACTCGGAAATATAATATTTTATTCAGTTCATTTCATTCTCTGTATTTACTTTTAATTGTTTGAATATCTGATGAAGTTAAAAAGGGCAAATTTAGGTAGAAATGATCATTTGCAGAAAATTGTAAAGGGTTTCTGAACTTTTAGGCCCCACTGTTTTTCGATTTTGCAACTATACTCAGCTTTTAGTTCTAAAACCACTGAACCACCCGATAGCCGAAATACTTATGAATGCAATTTAGTGTGAAGTCTGAAGAATGCTTTTACTTTCACCTGCTAGAAACATATTTAATAACGCACCGACAATGTAATGAAACCACTAAGCCTCCCTCAAAAGACTTCACAACTTAAGGTAATGTTATATTAATCCCTGCCTTTATCCTGTTTGTACCTGTTGTATATACTGTACACTGCTTGGCCAAAACCAAAAGTAACACAATCCCAATATTTCATTGGCCTTCATTTAGATTTGATTTTAGTGCACTTTTGCTATGGCATTGCTTGGACACTATTATTTAAAGTCCAACTGTTTGTCCAGAACTGATTTAAAGTTAATATTAACAGGTAAAAATTTTTGTGGTGGTCAGTTCATCCATAAAAATGATGACTCTTTCCTTTACCTGATGAAAGTTGGTATTGTCATGAAATAAACCATTATCGGAGAGGAAGACAAGTTGATTGTATTGCAATATACAGTCACTGAGCCTTGACCAAATCAAGCAACCACAGATCACAACACTTAAATGTTTTTTTTTTGGCCGAGCAGTCAACTCTCACTCTCTCTCTCTCACACTCTCTCATTCTTTCGATCAATCTAAGTTGCTTCATATATTTTCATATGCAGGAGCACATTTTGTTCTGTCATGTCTCAGCTGACAGAAGAAACACAACCGTGTTTTGAGACGACCATTAAGTCGAAGGCTGTATCAGAGAACTGCAATGTGAAGTTCAGCTGTGTGGTTACAGGTAGCCATGCATTTTACATTTATCATTATACTTCAAAAAACTGTAACCTGTACACTAATGAACTAAACACCTGATATAAATGTCATTTTCTTTGATAAAAACTTCCTCTTCATTTTAAGAATCTTACATCCTGCCAGAGATGCGTCACTAATTTCAAGCCTTCCACCAGTGTTGTTTAAATAGCAACAGTCGTTGTGAAATTATCTTTCATGATGGGCATGTAATGAGGTGTGTTCAGGTAAATTTTTAGCGTATTGCTATCTTGGTGACTGAAAACCAAGGTGCACAGCTGACTGAAAACAACCTAGACAGATGTCAACAGTCAGACGTTCGTCGCTATCTTAGCGGTAAATCAGCAACACAAGCGCGGGGCCAACGCCATTGAACGCTGAAGAAAACTAAACGCTATTTAATATCACTGCATTTGTACAGAGTATTGGGCTGGACCAGCGCATTGTGTCCTGGTGGCTGCAATGGTGAAATAGCAATCTGCCAAAGTCAGAGTGCCACCTAGCTTTTAAAGGGAATGGCAAGTGACATGCTAAAATAAAGCCCTTCGAAAGTGGTATTGTTTTTCTTGGAGTTTCACCAAGGATTTTAGTTGTAAGTTTAGTAATTGTTAAATAGTTATGACTTATAGGTCCTTAAACATTTGGTTATATGTTTTATGATTTGCTTACAGGATACCCGGTCCCTGAGCTGACGTGGTATAAAGATGACATGGAATTAGACCGTTATTGTGGACTTCCTAAATATGAAATTTTCCGCAATGGAAAAACCCACACACTCCATATCTATAAGTATGCTTAACTTCTTTTTTAAAATTAAAGTGTACATGTTGAATGACATAATAAACGTGTCCTGATTACCAATAATAGTGAATAGAAATTGTCATAATGCACACAACTGTTTGTTCGTTCATTTCTTTATAGCTGTACAGTAGATGATGCAGCCATCTATCAGGCCTCAGCCAGAAACAGCAAGGGTATTGTCTCTTGTTCTGGGGTATTAGAGGTTGGCAGTATGAGTGAGTACAAAATCCACCAACGGTTCTTTGCCAAGCTGAAACAGAAGGCGGAAGTTAAACGGCGAGAGATAGAAGAGAGTCGGCGCATCGAGAAAGAGAAAGTTCAACATGAACAAATGGTCAACCAAAATTTTACTTGGAGAAGACCGGAATTGGTAAAACATCCAGAATCAAACTCCTTATCTTTCCATGAGAATGACAATGAGACAAATGAGGAACCCATAACGGAAGACACAGCCATTCTGGATGAAGAGTTAAATGGGTTTTCTGAAATGAGATATGACGGGGATCAAGAAAATCACAGCCAGCAGATCAACTCAGCTGTGAGCCAGGGGGAGGACAAACAGCAGCCGGCTTCAGGTTTAAATCAAACCCATGGCCAGCAGCTTATTCAAGTCTGTGACAATGTAGAAATGAGTGACATAACACTGCACACCAAGGAGAAAATTAGCAGGAATAACGCTGGACTCCCCAATGGGTTTGAAGAGGTTATTACCGATCAATTTAACCATGGTCCTGAAAATGTGGAAGATAAAAATGAAGGCATGAGTTTGGCAAAGATCTTGGTGAAGTCTTTGAACTCTGAAACCCATGAAGAAAGTCAAAAGATAACAAATGAGCCAAAAGAATCTATAAGCATCCCTAGCAATATTCAAGAAGGTCGGATTGTCCCACAACGGCAAAGAGAGACTGTGCAGGACACTGTAAGTGGAGAAAAGTATAAAGACAAGGAGAAGGAACAGGAAAGAAGCCAGGAAATTACAGAAACCAATGAGGAAGAGGAAAAGTACTGGAAGAGAGAACAAGAATTGTCAAAAAAAAGAGAAGATGAGAAGATGAGAAGAGAAGATGACAGTCAAAATTCTGTATCTGAACACAGGGTCATAGCTGCTTCGGATTCAAACATGATGGCTCTCAAAGATCCTGAACATCAGCACAAGTCTGCACTCAGTTTAGTGTTCCATTCCCTAAAAGACATATTTTTTGGTAAGAGCAAAAAAGAGACAATGGAAGCCACTAAAAAAGTCAATGACACAAAAGACACAAAAGAAACCCCAAATATTAGTTATGGAGAACATTCCGATATCCCATCAACACAGCTACAAAAAGGAGACATTCAACCAGGTACAGTGTCAGATCACACAGTACCTGTGGAAAGTGGTATCATCAAAGATCATCAAACTGGAGATTCAAGTGGGAACAAACAAGATGTTCCACCGCTTTTATCGGTTAGCTCTGATATGACCTTAAATTTAAATAATCGTACTGAAGGATTACCTCATGATAATGCAGAATATCGCTCTCTTAATGGACATAATAATGTAGGTACACCGGTGCCCAAGCGAGAACCAAAAGGTATTTTCTTTGGTAAGAGTAAAAAATCGGCCCAAATCGTGGATTCATCTAAACATGTCAGTGACAAGACAACTGTGAAAGAAATCCAGGTTGGGAATCAAGAAGCTCTTTCTCATATCCCCCAAACACAACTACAGCTAGAAGACCAAGACGGTGCACAAAGTAAGTGTGATACATTGCAGGAGCAGCAGGCATCTGTTCAAAAGAGTCAACAACATCAACCTGAAGATTCTAACATCAAGAAATCGGATATGCCAGCCTTTTTACAGGTTAACACAAATAAGACAACCGTGAATCTAGATGACCGTAGTCCCAAATTTACTGCTGATCTTACCCCAAACCCCCCCTCTAGTCCACGGAATGATGTAGATGAAGCCATGCGGCGTACTGAAGAACATAAAGAACTGAAAAACAAAGATGACATGGGGTCTCAGCTGAAGACGTCATCTATTGTGGTGAGTTTATTCGTTTCTGTTTTAAAACTAATCACTGTTTTAGAAAATGGGATAGTGAATTGGTTTCTTTAATACACAACATAAAATGAGAAACGGTTAACCTTCTTCCACCTCCATCAGAACATCTAGAATATAATTTTGGTGTCTAAAGAAAGTTTTACAATCCCAATGCCAGAATTGTTTATCTAATAATCATGATTTAATCTTCTCAATATCTTCTCATTTCGTCTCATTATGTTTTGCTTGATAATCTGCTAGGTTATGGGGGGTTGCTCATCTAGAGGTAAACGTTTCGGGTGCTGGGCAGATACACCAGTTTATCTCTGGGCACACACTTGGCTCACACTATAGGGGCAATTTGGATAGGGACACTTTAGAGCAGCCAATTCCACTTGAATCCACGTTTTTGGACTATTGGAGAAAACCAGAGAACCTGGAGAAAACCCACACAGACAAGGGGAGGACATGGAAACTCTACCCAGATTGGAATTTCAACGTGTATCCCCAGAGCTGAGAAGCGTTAAGCACTACGCCACTGTGCGACAACCCCAACAGAAAACAGGTGTACTACAAAAGTCTACTTATATAGTAAGTAGAGGAAATAGACAATATGGAGAAAGAAGGGGGTGTGAACAAACCACCACCAAAAGTGTTAAGCCAGTATCATCTTATATGGTCATGTCACCAACATTGTCACCATTTTGGATTTAAATAAGGTCTTTGGTAACATGGATGGGTCACAAATCAATTTAGTAGAAAGCTTTACTAGAAAAATGTGGTGTATTTTAGGTCGGTGTAACTGTATTTGTTCTCAGATTAAAAGTGAATACTGTAAAACCAGAAAATGGGTCATGATGATTAAAGAATGTGTTTATTTTGCTGTAAACCATGTTTTATTGTTATGGCTATCAAACTGCATTACTTTCAACAAAGCATCAAAATAATGCTAATGCTAACACAAGCTTTAAGAATTTTATCTTTAAGATAAACAACATGGCATATCAAACAAGTGCCAGGACATAACCCCACAGATAAAAATCCAAAGGGTCCAAATCAAGAGATAGTTGTGGCTACTTGATTGGACCCCTATGACCAAACCAATTTCAGAGAAACTTCATATGAAGTCTCTGACAATGTTCCATAATGAAAACACATGATCTAAAGACTGGGTGGCACCGTGTCTTAGTGGTTAACATTCCCGGTTCGAATCCCGATCTGGGTGGAGTTTCCATGTTCTCCCCGTGTCCGCATAGGTTTCCTCCGGGTTCTCCGATTTCCTCCCGCAGTCCAAAAACATGGATTCCAGCTAAATTGAATGCTCTAAATTGCCCTATATAGTGTGTGGATGTGTCTGTGGATGTGTGAGTGTGTGCCCAGCTATAGATAGGCACTCTGTCCTGGGTGTATTTGCCCAGCACCCAGATGGGTAAGAGTCAAAAGAGTCAAAATACCCCTGGATGGGCATGGGGAACCCCACTGGGACCCAAGTAGAGGAATAAGTGGAAGATAAATGATGGATGGATGACGGATCTAATGACTTTGCACTTAATGTTCTGTCAATATAAAAATATCCAATAATATGGGTACCCATACATAAAACCATACCATAATTTTGAGACAAGGCAGTTGTGTTAGATGGACCTGTTCAATTGTGTTTCTAGACCTCACCAGAAGTTTTCACTAAAGTTTCGTTGTCGTCTATTTCGCAAATTCTATCCCACAGTCTGTGTCGTCTTCAGTCAGGTGTTGCAGCATCTAAAATTTGTAGAGTTTCCATTTATAAACTAACCTCACATCCCGAGACAAACGGCAGGTGCAGCTGTGAAACAGCTTGTAAAATAAGACCAGAATGAAGAATGTTCTGTGACGGCTGCAGAATCTGTATACAGTTTTAAACTCATGCAACTTATAACTTCGGTTATTAGTTAAAGACAAAATCTGCTTTTTTTAAACCCATTTTTTTGGCAATAAACTGCAGGTAATGTGAAGGCTGGAATGGGAGACGTATGCGTTGTTCACTAGAAATGAGGATAATCTGTACACATTCTGCTTTATATAACAGCATCCTTCCCATGTTGTCTGTACTATACAATCTGAATACTTTATTAAATTCCAGGGGAAAGTTGCAAGGTTTTATAATTGTAATAATAACACCTGGCAGACCTGCAGTGCAGCATACAGCGCATAAGTGAGCCCTTCCCAAGTATAATGTTCCCGGTCCTAATTCTGCCTCGCCACCATTTACTCCAGAAGTATTCATGTAGTCAGCGTATTGTTGAGCAGACCGTATAATTATGCTTCCGTGATTAAGAACAACGGATAGCACGTCTCTAAATGTATCCCAATGTTGGAAAACGCAAAAAGTTTCATCAATGACATTTTTCCAGAAATAAACAGTTACCTGATGCGGGAGTTTGTATAACATTGAACAAATTGTTGTTCCCATTAAATACATGTAAAGTAGTGGCCATGTTAGAACGGAAAAAGGGAGTGGGGCTCTGTCAGGGAAAAAGGGGGGTGAGGCAACGTATCCCTTGATTCGGCAGTGAAAAACGGAAGTGGAGCTCCCAAGGTTCGGCAGGAAAAAAGGGGGGTGCGGCTTTGTTCGGCAACTTACTCTTTTATATATTTAAAATATTTTCTATATAAAAGTGTTAATAGGGGCTTGGGGGTTAGCACATTCGCCTCTAAGCGCTGGGGATTCCCGGTTCGAATCCCTATCTGGGTGGAGTTTGCATGTTTTCCCTGTGTCTGTGTCTTCTCCGGGTTCTCCGGTTTCCTCCCACATTCCAAAAACATGAAGGTAAATTGAATGCTCTAAATTGCCCTGTATAGTGTGTGTATGTGTGTGTGGCTGTGTGAGTGTGTACCTAGTGATGGATTGGCGCCCTGTCCTGGGTGTGTCTGCCCAGCGCCCGGGATGTTCTCCCCTGGATGGGCATGGGGATCCCCCTCCCCCCCCCGCGACCCTCATAAAGGAATAAACGGAAGATAATGAATGAATGAAATGGGCTAATAATGCGTTATGAATCTGGGATTTATGTAAAGTGTTACCGAATTGTTTAATAGGGTTTCCCTGATCATTTAGAGCATGAAGCAAATCTATATAATCTACCAATTTAACATTTTTATCCTTTTAGCCTCATCAGTCATGGGACAGGTTTTGAAATATCCACCCATCTGTAATACCATCCCATAATATATAATGAGCATCACTCTGCTGCATGGAATACAAAGCAGGTGATGTGTTGCAGAGATGAAATCATTAGGAAGTCAATAACGCAGCGATTGAGTCCAAAGCTCATAATAAGCTCCATTATGATCCAAAAAGCAATAATTTCACTGTAGTGTGAGGCAGTAACTCGGGTTCGACTTGTGCAGCTACATACCAGAGCAAGCAGACTGAGTAGCCATGCTACAAGCACTTAGAGAAATAGTTCCTACGCGCCACTCTTGTGGGGAAAATGGACATTACAGTAAAGTGTGTCTACATTTACATTCAGTTATTTAGCAGACGCTTTTATCCAAAGCGACTTACAGGTATCCCAACTTGATGGTTGGGGTCAGAACACAAGGCTGATACAGCGTCCTGGAGCAATGAGGGTTAAGGGTCTTGCTCAAGGACCCACATTGGTAACTTCATTGAACCTGGGATTTGAACCCACAACCT
>JAOUQT010317322.1:2892-14453 GCA_025769995.1 Xyliphius kryptos | reverse complement strand
TTTGGGGGGGGGGGTGGGGGATGGGGGGGTCTTGCTAAGTGCCTCTCACTTCTACCTGTTGTCTCTTCCATTCACACAACAGCAAGTGAAACGGATTTACAATCAGTGTTGCACACTAACTGGACAGGTTGATTTCACACAAGTGTGAGTTACATTGTGCTGTTAAAGTAAACACACCTTCATCTTGTTGATGCTCCTCCCCTTTCAGGATACTTTCCAACACAGGGCTTGTCCAAGGTCCACCATCCCTGATGATATGCCTAACCTGGAGCAGGTACACATTCTGGTATCTCACTAGACTTGAGTGGCATTCCTACAAAAGACAGCGAGGAGAGAGGTTTTATATATATATAAAAACATACGCGCACGCACACGCGCGCGCACGCACGCGCACACACACACACACACACACACAGTTACACCAGACCCACTTAGGAGTGTTTGTTGACCAAAGCACATGGTTCCAGTTAAAATTCCAGTACCGCTTGGCAAACAGAAAAACCTCTCCATGCATGCCTCCCAAACAGCTGGTTGGCTTGTAGGTACCACCTGATGGTGGTTTGGGAGACCTCGAAACCCCAAGATGCTACCATTTGCTTCAATTCTTTTACAGTGAGCTTTGGAGAACTTTTTACTTCTCTTCCAATCCTTCTCACTGTGCGTGGTGGCAAGATACACTCGCATCCTCCTCCAGGCTTGTATGTCCAAGTTCCAGATGTTTTGAACTTTTTGATGATTGTTCTGACTGTAGAAAAGGGAATCTACACGTGAGGGGCCATTTTCTTGGAGGCATTACATCTGCCTTACTTAAATAGTGTGTTCTCTCGTGTTTCCCATGTTTAAGCGCGAGTAAGAGAACTGGGCCTCTGTGTAATGCCATATTTATACCCCAGAAAAACAGGAAGCGATGAATTACTAATTTAAAGGTTCCGAGATACTTTGACCAACTTTATAATCTACAGTTGAAATTACATCAATGCTTCAAATACATTTATTTCCAAGATATTGTTTCGGGTGCCAATCATTCTGGAACAGGTCACTTTATGGAAAATAATATTTTTTACTCAGGATTTATTCTTTTTCACTTAAAGGTGAAGGTTGCGTTTTTCAGTAATATTTTTCAAAGTGAGTTTATGCTTCTGCAATAAAAAAATAACTTATTTGAAGGATTTAAAGACATTTTAATTAGGGGTGCAAATAATTATGAATGGCCCTGTATATACACACACTTTAAAGCACTTTTTAAATGGTAAAATTCCTACAAAACAACAAACATCATCTTTAAGTGGCGTTCCAGTTACCCCATCAAAAAACGTCACACATATCTATTAAGTACCACCATTTAATTTACAGGACTATGTTCATCTCCAAAAGTAAATAACCACTAAGGTTAAGAGCTGACGTAATTACCTGAAACGAGTCCAGAATATCTTTTAAAGGATCTTCGGGGAATTCGTCTTTTCCGAAAAACAGCAGCAGCTCAAAGATACTTCTATAAGAACATTACAAAGTACAGATATGTTTTTTCTGGATTTTCTGTGCACTTTTCAGACAATTTGTTTGGTAAATAAAAAAGGATGAACTGCCATCAACCCTCCAATAAAATGAAGAGCGTAACACAAATGTAGCCAGTTAGCAAGCCATTTAATTTAAAGTTGGTTTTAGAGTTTTGATCAGCAGTGTCACATGGACTAAATAAAGAAAATGGGTTTTACATTAACATTTGGTTATTTAGCTGACGCATTTATCCAAAGTGACCTACAATTATTCACATTTAATTTGGGTCAGAACACAGGGATACAACAGCCCTGGAGCAATGAGGGTTCAGAGCCTTGGTCAAGGGCCCCATTGGCAATTTGAGTGGACCTGGGATTTGAACCCTCAACCTTCCGATTGATAGTCCAACATCCTTACCACTAAGCTACAACACCCCAGGTCTTACCAAAATGCTTACCAACAGTTTCCTTACATAAACTTATATTCTAAACAGTGTAGCATATACAAACCGTGCCCTTTATACAGAACATCTGGCTAAAATAGCCGACAGGTTTGGCTTCTTTATACTGAGACGCTTTTTGTTTTTTGTGATGGTTATAATAAACTGAGACCATCTGTCATTAACAACATGTGCCGAACAGCTGCTTCCTAAATGTTTTCTTTACAAAATGCGACTGTATTGTGATCTTAACAAATTATACTTACAGGGCAAGGCTGCTTAGTGTATACCGTACATGTTCACAATCAGACGGGAAGGACGCAGCGCCACGAACAAACGCACACAGCGCACTCCGCAGGACCTGCAGTTGTGGTAAAGGTACGTGCCACTGCCCTGTGTATTCCTCCACCAGCTACCGAAAAATAAACCAGGAGGGTCAGATTAGTAAAGAGTACATCCTTAGAAGAGAACGAGAAGGAACATAGACACAAACCTACGATAAAATCAGAACATTTACATAATAAAAGCAAAGATAGTTACTGTATTTATGACTTCACTATACTACAAATAGTAAGGGGAGGAGGGGTTTGTGATGGTGACAGAATTAGTTCTGTCGACTTCCAACAAGAAAATTCTGTGTTCTATTATTAGACATCTGTAAAAGTCAGATTCTATTCACATTTTTAACATGTTCCTGTTCCAGGAATTAAACCAGGGAGCTTCAGGTCACAAAGCTGGTTCCTTAACCACAATTCTATGATTGTGAGTTATTGAATATAAATGAATTATATGCTGCATCCAAATTACTCTAATTACTCTGATCAATGACTCTAATACCAATATGAAAAACACAGCATTTAACTTTTTCAAAATGAGTCATTAAACATTCTTTTAAAAGCTGGTGTGAACATAAATAAGACGGCGACTAAATTCACTGCTCAGAAAAATAAAGGGAACACTAAAATAACACATCCTAAATCTCAATGAATAAAATATTTCCGTTGAAAATCTTTATTTAGTAGACAGGGGAATGCATTGAGAACAAAATAATATAAAAAAAGATCAAAATGTAAATCTAAATTATCCCATGGAGGTCTGGATTTGGAATCCTACTCAAAATCAAAGTGGAACTCAAATGACAAGCTGCTCCAACTTTAGTGTACTGGCCTGTCTCCTGGACACTTGTCCTTCCTGCCACAGCTGGCATTGATGTGCCATCCTGAATAAGCTGCACTACCTGAGCAACTTGTGAGGGTTGTAGACACCACCTCATGCTACCTCTATGCTGAGAGAACTGACCAAATGCAAAAGTGAGCAAAACATCAGCCAGAAAGGATGAGAACAGAGAAAAGGGGTGTGGTCACCACCTGCAGAAGGGGGGTCTTGCAAAGTGCCTCTCATTTCTACCTGTTGTCTGTTCCATTCGCACAAAAGCAAGTTGATGAACACTAACTGGACAGCTTGATTTCACACAAGTGTGTTGGATTTGGAATTACATTGTGTATTAGAAATCATTTTGCTGTTAAATGTTGGGCAGCTAATGATTGATTGACCCTGAAACATTAAATAGGGGTTTCCCTGAGCAGCCTGACCCCAGTTCTGTCTCCAGCAATATATCTGAGCGCTCTTTGTGTAAACAAGACGCCAAGGAAGCTGTTGCTCCCACTCCCTGTTTTGTCTCTGGTCTGTCTGCATGTGTAAACAAGCAAACGGTGAGGGGCAGAAGAAGCCCACACACACAGTGTCGGCGTCAACAGACTAGTGTTAGCCTACACTAATCTGCACTACTGAGATATGTCAACACCTCTTACCAAGCCTTTACTCTCAGCTGACTAAATTACATCAGACCTAAACGGCAAAAAAGCAAACGGACAAGAAGGAAGATGCGGGAATAACTACGAGCCTGAGGCTATGCTTTTGTTTAATGGGAAGGATAAGAGTTCTCCTGAAACGTTGGGTCTTTTGGGATTCATGCCTCTCTTACAGAAGGTCTGTAAATCTTTGTGTTTCACCCCAGAAACCAACCAAGCCCTCTATATCATTATGTCCACCTTGTCTTGCTTGATTAATTTAAGTTTACAAACTGGCTGCCGCAGAACTTCCACCCTCTTGAGGTGTTTTGACAGCGGGTCAGGGGTTCAAACACAGTCTTAATTCTCACCAGGTCATTTATGGTTAAATGAGAAAAAGGCAAAACCTCATTGTTTCTACATGTTTCTTATAAAGCTCTCTTTGACCGAGAGTGATGGTCAATATGGAACCATTTAGCTGTTTTCCACCACAAAACAGCCTTTTCATGGCCAAACAATCTCAGTTCATTTCCAACATCAAAATGCTTCGGTCTGGAACCAAAGACTATTGTCAGGAGTTTGAGGGAAACACGAGTCAAAACAATTATTAAAATGAGAAGACTACAAGGGATTTCTAGGATAAAAATAAAAAGCAAATATATTGCTTCCATAAATCATCCTTCACCATAAAACTCGATCTCCTGATACACTTCAGGATCTTCATTGAGCTTCTTTAACACTTGAATATCTCTTCAAAGTCATACTGGGAATTCTAAATACTTTGGGGGATTTCTAAATAGCAGGGGAGGGAATGGTTAAACATCTGAAGCAGTGTCTAAAACACATTAGTCTCTGTGTTTTTTATTAAATCTGCCTTGGATAGCGCTTATTTACTTTGTTGCCTATAGGAGAGATGTTCACCACAGTCAGGTAAAGGGCCCAAATTCTACTGCAGTGTACAGGGCTTATTTATTCGAGTCGACATGACTGCAGCCTTGTTCTGGTTCTAGACAGTCTTGTAGTTTTTGCGTTGCAGATCATGCTGTCGAATCAAAACACTTGCAGTAGAAATTCATTCATTTGGTCATTTTAGCAGACGCTTTTATCCAGAGCGACTTTTAAATATCAAATATAACTTGCTTGGGGTCCAAACACAGGAATGGCCAAATTCATTTCTGGATAGGGTGGCATTGGGTTCTGGGTTTCAGGGTCAAATTAACAGAAAAACAATCTTGATTTTGTAAGATCAAGTCCCAAACAACTGTAAAATTGCTGTATAACCCCATTAAAATCCATTGACCGGGGTCAAGGCATTAGTGCTGCCCTCATATCTGTGCAAAGTTAAAGGTCTCCATGCATACTCATGAGACGGAAAGTTAGACCTCTGACCATCTTGCCTTCCTTTGTTGAGGATCCGCATAAGAAGGTGGACTAGGTTTTCTTGCCCTCCAACTGTTTATCCAGTGAAGGTGGGGAAAGACCACAGGGTTCCGTTTTAATGTGAGCCCTTTCACACATTTTCTGCACCCCTAAGCTTATGTAGACATCACTCTGTCTAAATGAGTACAACTGGACTTTGAATGGACTTTATTCTGTTAGCTTTCTTATGTATCTTATAAACTCAATGTTAAGCATTCGTTCCTTCATATTCTAAGCCAGTTAATTTAACTAGGTTCACAAGGAAGGCTGTATTTTATTTCTCCAACATACTTGGTGGACAGTGAGGAAAACACCATGGACCGGTCACCAAACAGATTTACTTGTACTCTGGAAATGCCAAAAATGCCAGGCAAATTCAGTTACCAATTTTCAGGACCTTAATAGTACCACCAAAGAGGAGGTATTATTTGGTTGGTGCATGGTGGGTGCCCATCTCAGCAGTGCCAGTAAGGTGTCACTACAGAACTGACTATAAACGATACGAAACCCAAATTATACCTGTTCTGTGATGCAGAGAACCGAGAACCAACAGGGGACCAATAAAAACAAGAAAACAGATAAACTGCAGTCTGTAATTGTACAACTACAAGGTCCATCTATATAGTGAGTGGAGAAAATACACAATGGAGCAAAAAGAGGGTGTGTCCAAACTTTTGAATGGTCGTGTATACAGTACAGGCCAAAAGTTTGGACACACCTTCTCATTCAATGCGTTTTCTGTATTTTCACGACTATTTACATTGTAGATTCTAACTGAAGGCATCAAAATTAATGTTGGCATTCTAATTAATTATACTAATTAACCCTTATAGGCACACCTGAAAACCCTTTCAGGTGACTACCCCTTGAAGCTCAATGAGAGAACGCCCACAGTGTGCAAAGCAGTAATCAGAGCAAAGGTGGCAATTTTGAAGACACTACAATATGTTTTCAGTTATTCCCTTTTTTTTGTTAAGCACCTAACTCCACGTGTTCATTCATAGATTTGTGAGGTCTTTAGTGAGAATCTACAAAGTAAATAGTCGTGAAAATACAGCAAAGGCATTGAATGAGGAGGTGTGTCCAAACTTTTGTACTGTACACGTTTTGAATGGAATTACAGAAATAAAGCAGCTTTTTCACGATATTCTCATTTTAAAACTTGGCATTTGTTTCTACTATATGTATTACGTTGCAGGTTAAATGGTTATTAAGGTAAATTAGTAGAAGGTAAGCAGGTTACCGGAGGGCGTCCTAAGGGCGGGTCTCGTCGGGTCTGGGGCCCGGGGGCAGCAGCGCTGTGTGGGGTGGAGAAAAGCAGCAGGTCGCTGCGGGGATGGAGAAGCTCCACGTTACTGCCGACTGGAGAGATGATGACAATCTGATGATCGGCGCTCAGATCGATGCTCCCGCTGTTCAGTAAAGACTCAAAGTCCGCCAGCAGGTCCTCTGAGGTCTGAGCCGAGACAAATGTCTCGGACATCGCGCATGCGCAGTACAAACCGGGTCACTTCGGCTTTACAGTTCGCGTGTATAAAGTCAATTTTCAGTGTTCAGATGTGCTGCAAATCTTTAAATCCATCGTGTAAAGTTACTCCGTTATCTTAAACCAGCATTCCAATCAAATAAAATCGATGAATTTAGTTAGTTTATCTGAATCGTGCACTTTGAACTATACTTTCATATGTCAGCAAATATGGGGCTTTGTTTAAGAGGCCTAACATATCCGTACCATCTGAACCACGACTGAAAACACACTCAAATGACTTAAAAAAAAAATCAAATATTATATAAACTGATAAATAAGTAATGGCTTTACTAACGACAGGCAACTCGAACGTTTAGAAACATGTAATAACTGATCAGTTAATCAGTCATGAATAAATGAATGAGGAAATTGCAGATTTCAGTGCCTTAATACTAAAATTAAAAGTCTGGTGTGATAATCAGCCTTATGAATCATTATATCCTTTATGAATTTCCATAATTTTACACGACAGAAGCAGAATCCTTTGTTTATGGCAGCTGTTTGAAACAATGAGGCAGACAGCAGATTCACTAAAATCAAGAGATCACCCTCTACAAACTGTAAAAGTCTCCGAAATAAGCAACCTGCACTTCGTATGATGCATATTATTATTCATTTATAGAAACTAACGCACGAGTTGTGCAGCCAGATGGCTCTAATAAACCCTGGAACAGGCCGAAGAACTGGAAATTGTGAAAAGTCAGCAAACTTAACTTTGGTAAACGTGAATCCAGCCAAGTTTTCTGCACAAACAGAAGTAAAAAGCCTTCAGCAGGAATGAAAGAGGGTTTTCGCAGCGTGCAGGAGAAAAAGAATCACTTTCGACTTCAGATCCGGGAGTCAACTTGTTTTTTTTTATCAGAGTCCATTCAGGAAGTCTCTCGAGTTTCACCCCAAAATAAACCATTTAAGTTAATTCCACAGCTTCGGGGTTTCTTATTCAGATTCCATAAACCGAGAACTACCCCGATCGGATCACTGCAGTGCAGAAGCGCCGGGATAGGTCGCAGATCTGTCCGTTTCTTCGGAGAATAAACTCCGTGTTATTGTTATGATCTACTCCCAGCTGATCGACTCCTTCACCCGCCAAATCCCACTTTGCCGCGAAAAGTGGCACGTGCCGAAATCTGTGCACGGGATTGGTCGAGACGCCTCAAGTCGTTTAAGGAGCGCTGGAGCTCGGGGCGCTGTGATTGGACGAATCATCTGTCCATCAAAGTTGCAGCGAACAAAAGCGCGATATAAAACAACTCCCAGTGCACTGCTGCCAACTTTGCGACTCTGTCGGACTTTTCAGCCACTAAATGTTTTACATCACAGGACAAAATGTATTCACGCAATTTAGGCAAAAATAAATAATTTAATTTATTTAAATATATTAAAATATATACGTCATTTACGTAAAAATATTTTACCGTAAATGAAAGGGTCCTGTTTCAAAGGCAATAAATAATAAACAGAAGTTACTTTTTTTCAGTTTTAACATATTTAGCACTTCTCTCCCAAAATAATCTTCTATATTCTATAGCTTTAGATATGCTAGTAGACTATTATGCACTTTGGGTAATGACGTCATTTAGCGACTTTAAGCACAACCAATAGCTACATTCCTTACTGGGGAGTTCGCAACAGTGATGCAAAAGCAATTTTTGCCAATTAAGCAAAAAGAAGAAACACAAACATCATACTTCCAAGATAGTTAGTCATAATACAGGAAGTTACACTGTTAAAAAAAAAACAGTCTTATTCTTATTGAAGGTGCATGGGGTGGTGAGGGGGTTGTGAGGGTTCCCCATGCCCATCCAGGGGAGAACATTTTGGTCACTGGGCAGATACACTCAGGACAGGGCACCAATCTTTTGCTGAGCACACACTCACTGACACACACACACACACACACACACACACACACACACACACTATACAGGGCAAAATAGAGCAGCCAATTCACATTTATGTTTTTGGAATGTGGGAGGAAACCCACTCAGACACGAGGAGAACATGCAAATTCCATCCAGATAGGGATTCGAACTGGGAATCTCCAGCGCTGAGAGGCGAATGTGCCAACTATTAAGCCACCGTGCTGCCAGGGGCAATTTATAGCAGCCAATTTACATTGAATCCATGTTTTTGGACTGTGGGAGGAAACTGGAGAACCCAGACAATTTGGTAACTCCACGTAGAATGGGATACAAACAAGCTTATCCCTAAGCCACCATGCCACCCCTTCAGTACATAAAATGTACAGTCATAAAATGAGCTACAAAGACTATTATGACTTTGCGTTATCATTGGCCAAATGTGCATCTCCAGTAGCATTAATTATTAATATATGGCCAAAAGTATATGGACACAAGAGATTAGCATAATCTTGGCAAGCAATTTTCCAGGTTCGCCCAAAACTTTTGGTGCTTATAACATCTTTATTACAGTTCAAGTTTTAAGACTTAACCAAAGCCTGGGATAAATTCCTAAAGATCATCTGTCGTGACGTGTCCACATATTTCTTTTCAATACAGTACAGAATTTTGTGATGTTGCATAAAATCCACGCTGGCAACCCAGCACCAGAGTCAACCCCCCCCCCCGCATCACCACGCGCCGCTGTTCTCAGCTGAAGACTACATCATGTCGCAGGCTATATTTGAGGTGCTAGAAGGTAGAACTAATGAAACTTTTTAACATTTTAATGCTGTTCCGAAAAACCGCTGCTATTATTTTATTTCTTATTTAAATCCCCTGAAAAGGAAGGCACTGGCTGCAGACAGTGTTTCTCTTCCGTGTTTTGCTTTTTATTCTGACAAAGCAACTAAAGAAACAACATAATTGTTACGTCATAATATAAAAATGGTAAATTATAAGTTCATTTATAAATGCCAGCAGTCCGTCTGTTCAAAAATATACACTTTTATTTGAACTGAGCTCAGATTAGTGCCGGGGAGGGAGGGCGTGGTAATAAAAGAACAGCTCGTAGGTCTGAGAGACAACATGGCGGAGGGAGAATTGCAGGTTGCAGGAAGAGCAAGACTTTAAGCATGAACGCTGCTTAGAATAAATTATGATTTCAGAATACTTTATTGTTCGTCGTTATTTTAACCAAAAATAAAAGCTGGTATTGTTCCTGGGCTGCATATTTGCACAGTAAAGTTGTACATAAATAGTTTACTGTAAGATATCATAGAGCCTCTGTGTATGATTTGGATCCTTCATGCTTTGAGAGCATGATAATTTCCTAAATTTCTCTATTATTTTCTTCTTATATTGTAAGTGCACTTGTTTCTTAAAAGGTAAGTATAAATAAAATTTGATTATTGTTATTATTTTTATTAAATTATTAAAATCATGAAAACCCACCCATGACCTTAGTATAGAATTAAGTGGAAGATAACGAAATGAATCATTTGGGTTTAAATTAATTGGAAGGCATGGTGGCTTAGCACGTCCGCCGCTCTGCACCGGGGATCCAGGTTTGATTCCAGATCAGGGTGGAGTTTCCATATTCCGCTTTAAATTGCTCGTATCTAAATTTCCCCTCGATAGTGTGCGTGCTCAGTGGATTGGCACCCTGTCCTGGGTGTATCTGCCCAGTTCCCCATGCTGGAATGAGCATGGGGAACCCCTCTCGGGACCTTAGTATAGGATGGAGTATGCCAGTTTAGTTTTATTATGTCCATTTAAAATGAAACATGCATGTCTAAAGCTAAAAAGACAGATTTTTAGAACATTGTCCAACTTTGATAAAACATTTTCTTTGTAGACATGGACAATCAGACAGTCCTTGCTGTCCAGTCCCTTTTGGATGGCCAAGCTGGTGTGCCTGATCCCAGCAATCAGAACGTTGCAGGGACAACGATCCAGCCAATGGGTAAGAGATCAATCATGTTCCGATTTGTATAGTTTGATCCTATATCATCATTCATGTTGGAGAATATTTCTTTTATAATTTCAACTATTGTAGAATTTATGTTTTGTTTCTTTTTGAAAATGATGTTTTCCGTTTTTATGTTTTTTTGCTTGCAGATGATGACGATGTCTTCCTGTGTGGAAAGTGTAAAAAACAGTTCAACTCATTGCCAGCGTTTATGATGCATAAGAGGGAGCAATGCCATTCTAATGCCCCCTCACTGGCCACCGTGTCACTGGCATCCAGTAACACGTATACACCTGTGCCCTCTGTCAGCGCTTTGCCACAACCACCCACCAACAGACAGGTACATGATATTTACAGGATCAGGTGAACTTTAGGAATTGACCTCACTACACACAGGTACCAATGATCTTTTAATGTTCCTGTAATCTCATATTTTGTGTGTACACACAGGTCTCTACATACATTACAGTGCCTCCATCTCCTCTCACACACACCTTGGTGCAGGGCAACGTTTTGGTAAACGATGATGTCCTCATGTCTGCCATTTCAGCTTTAGCATCAATGGATCCTCCACTGACCGCCATGCAAGCATCCACTCAGGTATGTTATTCGTTCCTGAGGGCTTTTCAGATTAGAATCATAAACTACACACTATACAATTTTATTCATTTTTAATTGTTAATTACCAAACTTCCATCACACAGCCACACACACTATATGGGGCAATTTAGTGCATTTAAATGATCTTAAATCCATGTTTTTGGATTGTGGGAGAAAACCGGAGAACCTGGAGGAAACCCATGCAGACACGCATTTTATCCAGAAACACAAATTAGGATTAGTTTAGTGATCCTTGGGAAAAAATCCTTATCTGTATGTTGCTGGGCGGCACGGTAGCTTAGTGGTTAGCACATTCGAATCCCAAGTCTGGGTGTAGTTTCTATGTTCTCCCATGTCTGCGTGGGTTTCCTCCGGGTTCTCCGGTTTTCTCCCACATCCCAAAAAAAAAAACATGAAG
>JAOUQT010317313.1:0-14160 GCA_025769995.1 Xyliphius kryptos | reverse complement strand
CGGCTCCCAGTACAGTTTAGGATCCAGTTTGTTGTTTTTTTTTATATTTGTGGCCGTGCCCCGCATTACATATGTGAAATACTAAGGTTTCATCAGCCTGGCAGAGCTCTTCGTTCTGCTGGACAACATCTGCTGGAGGACCCGAGATCCAGGTGCAAGCAGTGCGGAGATCGATCTTTTTGCAGTGGCAGGTCCTAAACTGTGGAACACTTTGCCCACTGAATTACGTTCTACCACTGACCTGCCCCTATTTAAAGCCCCTTTTAACTTCTAAATGCCTTCACTACAAACTGCATGCCATATTTATTGTTTATGTGCAGCACCATGGCAGAATTTTGTTGTTGTAAGGTTCTTTATAAATAAATGTTGATTGATTGATTGATTGATTGATTGATCAAGCTTCCCAATGTTGGGAAACTTTCCTAAAATGGGAAAGGTCGAAGGTGGCGTATTGCCAAAGCACCGAAAGAATCAGGTATGGCTGTATATTCTTCATACATCCCAAAGGTCATGACGGAAAAAAAACAACGGCTCAATCTTGGGGGGAAAGAAATATTAATGACGTTCACAGACACCGCGAAACAAAAACTCGAATCTCACTGACGGATGCTGCAAAACACTGACCTTCAACTTTCTAAAGTTTTCTGTAAATCTGTAAAACTTCACCGGGGTTGGATTTCATTTTACACCCATTTTCAAACTGAAGTTATATAAAGATCAGCTGTGAAATTTGAGGCATGTACAAATTCTTGAGCAACTCTACAGCGCCACCATGGATGGAACTGCCTGAAATTTGGTGGACGTCTAAAGAATCCCTTAATGATACAGGGTGTAGAAGTTCGTAACGTTCGATAATTTACATCCCAAAATATAGGCTGAGGAGTGTCTGAGAAATTTGCTGAGTCACCGGGCGGTAATTGTAAGTCCATGAAAAAATAAAAATGGCGGCATCGGGCGTTTTGGAAATGATGCGCAGAACGTTTAATTGATTTGTTTTATAGAGAATCTATCACGGCCCTTCGGGAGACTCTGACTGTCGCGGCAGAAGTGAAACTTTTAGCGACACGCAGTGATTAATGGTGGGCTATAAAACTCTTAGTCAATTTCTTCTAATTATATATCAGTATTTTTAAGCGGGATTGCGGCTCGAACTGACGAGGGTCAAATTATAACCCCGGGAATGCTAATAATATTGCTAATAATAGTAATAATAGTAATAAAGCCCATGGTTTAGCAGACTGAAGTAGCACTTGATGCTTTGCTCAGATGCTAATGATTGTTTTCCGCGTGCACTACAGGCTGTAATTGAAAAGTGCAGTGGTGTCACTACATAGCGTCGCTAATCACGACATGAATGACCGCTCGCTCTCTCATATTGTTTAATAAACGTATAAACAAAACAAGAAATGTTTCATCAAATGAGCTCTGTTTTCCGATGGCGCTACCTTAGACATCTTCAGCATTAGCATTGAGTCTTTGGTATGGAAAACAAGCTTGATTAGCATAAGTATGGACGCCCTAATGAAGGCTAGAGAGGAAGAAATAATTGTATGAAATGAAAGGAAATTATGAGGATTGGAAGAAGACATTTTGCTAACAGCTAGTGCATTATTTATTTACAGATTTGACTGTTATTTTCCTCTGGTGCGGTTAGCATGAATGTTTGTAGCTTAAAATCTTTCCAATAAAGAAACAGATTGACTCAGCACCTTCCGCCATTAGCGTGTTCTCTTTGCTAACAAACGGATGGTGTTGTTGTCCTTCGGCACGAATCCGCATCAATTTTTCTTTGGGAATGGAGCAGAGACTTCCAGAGAATTCCCGCATACACTGCATGAACAAATGATAAATTATAATAAAGACGCACTTTGAAATGGTTTTAGCGAATGGGATAGCGACATGGCCGCTAGCAATCTAGCTAGATTTATTCAGTGCTTTTGTTATGGATGATTCTGACTCGTTTAATCATCAATAAACTGCACGATATTCTAAAAACGCAAGTTCAAAGCAGTAGCCGAGATATTTAACCGATAGCAAGCTAGCTACCTGGATAAGTAAAGCCATTATTATTCACATCAATACGGTGCTTAAGTTTTGTTTGGCTCTGGCTCCACGCCCCCCGTGTGGCCTACTTGCTAGCCTATCGTTTTCACCGGTAGCTAGATTTCGTTTGTCTATTTAAACTCTAATAAACACACGAGATATTTCGCAGAAGGCATGCTAGCTAACTAGCTAAGTGAAATTTATTCATTCAGATCAATCCAATAATTCTGATTTGGTTGGTTCTGACTCCACCACCTCATGTGACCTGCTGTTGCTTTGCTAGCTGATCTTGTTCGCCTGTGTCTAGATTTCTTTTGCCTGTTTCAATGTTAATATTTCTTTGAACAGTTCTGCCCTTTCATGTAGAGCATTTTGTTTATGATGATGATGATGATGATGATGTATTTAGCATCAATAAACCCCGCGATATTCGAATAAATGCGAAAAATAACACATTTAGAAATGGTAGCTAATGCAACCGATAGCAACCACGCTAGCAATTGAAATGCATTCATTTCGGTTACTTCAGTACTTTTGTTTTGATTGTTTTCACCTGTACCTAGATTTTGTTTGTCTATTTAAATGCTAATGTTTCTTCGTAGCGCTGCAGAATCTTTCGTATTTGTTTGTTTTCAGCAATTTTGTCCAATATTCGAATGAAATATTTAATAAGCTAGCTAACTAGCGAAGAGAAATTAATTATTCATTCAGAGTAATTCAGTACTTTAGTTTCGATTGCTTCCGACTCCACCGCCCTTATCTAGCTGATCTTGTTCGCCTGTGTCTCGTTTTCGTTTGCCTGTTTAAAGATCTCTATGTAGCATAGTGTTCTCAGGGTGTTCTCAAGCTGTTCCCAGGCTGTTTTTAGGCTGTTCTCAGGATGTTCTCAGGGTGTTCTAAGGGTGTTTTTAGGGTGTTCTCAGGCTGTTCTCAGGGTGTTTTCAGGTTGTTCTCAGGCTGTTCTCAGGCTGTTCTCAGGGTGTTCTCAGGTTGTTCTCAAGCTGTTTTTAGGCTGTTCTCAGGGTGTTCTGAGAAATCTACGATTTATTTGTTTGTCTATGGTGTGCACCTGTATTGTGTTTATGCTTGTATTCGCTTATTTTTAAAACCTCCTTCTCTTTTATTCCTATCTCCTGGTGTGTGTGTGTGGTCAGGGAGCGATGTTCTACTCCTACTCTAACTTCCTGTTTGCAAGCCGGCACTAATGAGATCAAAGCACCTCTCCATTATTATCCGTGTGTCTGTGCGTGTGATTTCTCCGTGTGATGACGTGTGAAAGGTTTCTGTTTTTTTTTACATTAGCGAGCTAATTTGCCGAGATACGCTACCGCTAGCTCACTGATAAGCATCCCACGCTCCCGAGAACATCCGGCTCTATTGTCTCATCTCCGAATAATTTGCATTTCTGATGAATATTATCGATGAATACATGAATATTAATGAGCGCTGTAGTACACGTGTACAAGTACAACACATCGGGAGTAAACTGCCGCGTGCTGAAAAGTCTCTGAGTTATGGGAAAGGTGATTTGGACTTTATTTCGACTCCTAATGCGGCGCCGCGGCGCAGGATGTAAATGTTCAACGTGTTAAAGTATTGAACAACCGCGGCTGATGGATGTGACATTTACTGGAGTTTAGCATCGGCGAAACCCGATGTTGGTTCTGACCTTTCAGAGACAACCGAGTTGTTATAAATATAAAAAAAATACATAAATAAAGACATGTACGCACTTTACTTTACCCACAGACTTGGCATTAATTAGCGTTCGGAAGTACAGAAGAAGCGTAGGTAGGAAAAGAAGAAAGGAAGGAGGAAATGATGCGATAGACAGATAAAAATTACGCTCTTTAATAAACGTGTAAAAAATGAAAATCTTTGACCTGTAGCTGAGAAACAAAGCAAGATGAGCCGAATGAGACTAATCAGACAAATGAGACGAATGAAACCTCGCAACGTGACATCACGCGGATCCCAGAGCCTCGATGCTAATTAGCTCCGTAATTACACTCCTGCTAGCTTCCATTTACATCCACGTAGCTCATCATATTCTCTGCTTAATGCATTTTACACACAGAGCGACAGCACTGAGGAAAGAAAAGCAGAAACTCCCTTCTGCATTCTCCAAGGCCATGAACTAACGAGTCGGATCGGCATCCTCCCGCTCTACCCCCTCCCTTCTCCTCCAGCAACATTCTGACCGTTTATAATAATTACACGACAACCCAGAGATGAAATCACTGTGTCCCAATGAGACTAATGTAAAACTATGCGGCCAAAAGTCTGTGGACACCTAACCCTCACTCTTCTGGGAAGTCTATGGACTAGATATTAGGGCATGTCTATAGACACCTGTGCTCATTCAGCCACGAGAACAGTGCTGTGTATAGAAGTGAATAGAAATGGACTGATGGACAAGTCTAAACAAAACATGGAGGAAAACATTGTTCGGAAAAAAATAAACAGGTGCCTTTTTTTATTAAAAACAATTTATTTTGTTCTTTCTATTGAGTAAACCGTGTCAATTGTAGGGCGTATGGTCTGTCCTGGAGAATGACTCCGAGAAAAGGAAGAAGAAGAAGAAGAAGAAGAATAAGAAGAAGAATAATAATAATAAGAAGAAGAAGAAGAATTGTTATGAACAAAGCTCAAAGATCTTTAAATTTTTATCGAATGTCGATATCGTACGGAAGTCGTCATCTTCATCATCATCATCATCATCATCATCAGCACCAGTTTTCTTTTTTCAATCCATCCTCTTAAAGTGCACTCGTTTATTTTTCCCCATATATTTCTTTCGGGACAAAAGCCGGGAAAATTGTTATCGAGTAAAATTTCGACGCTTCCATTCAGACAGAGGGAAAAAAAGAAGGCAAGAGAGGGATCTAATGATGCCAGTCTGTCAAAAGCCGTCCTCAAAAAAAACCTCCAAGCAAACTAGCAAAATTTAAACCCCACAGAGGGTCACGGGCCACTCTGGACGCAAGGGCAGGAACAATCCATCGTAGGACACACACACATGCCTTCTCACACTAAGAGACAACTAAAGAGACAACTAAAGAGAGAGAGACCATGCAAACTCCACAGAAAATTTTTACAGGTGGGGATTAAACCCAGGTCCTTCTTGCTGTAGAGCCACAGCACTACCCAATTAATATCAGATTAAAAGGTTGAAATCTCCATGTCACGAAATCTCCATGTCACGTGACCGCAATGCATTATGGGATTTTGGTACGTACATGAAGGATAAAGCTTAAACTCAAGCACTGCAACTGTTTTAGCAAGAAACAGCCCAAGATTGGGACGGAAAAGATGTTTTGCCACTAAAAAGTTCAAATCCCAATGCCATTCAGCACGGAACCTAAACACTAATTGCACCTTGGTGAGTTTCAACAGTAGGGGCTTCCCACGGCCCAGGGCATGGTGCGGAAATGTCCCCATCGTGTGAATAGTACAGGACCCTGGATATAATTTATTTGAAAAAAAAAAACCTGGCAACCAAAAAACTGCACCAATCACCAGCATAGACTTCACATCCCCAACCGAATCCGAACCAATAAAATTAGACGTCCACATCTATGTGATCCATAAAGACAATAACAGCCCGCACTCACCTTCCTGAACCGCCTGGAACGGGTTGTTGGGCTCTATAAATTTTATAGAGTGTGTGATTTTCTCGCTCTGCAAAATGTCATCGTTGAGGCTGAGGTCCGAGATGGCCAGCTGGAAGACCTCGTCGTCCCTCGCCGCGTTCTCCTCAAAGATGGCACCTTGAATAGGGAAGGGAGGGGAAGAAAATGTATTATTCATTTATTTATTTTCTATACCCGCCTAATCCTAATTCTGGAGTCACGGGGTAAGACGTGCGCCGATAGTTAGTTACGCTAGTTACGACTGCAACCGAAGCTAAGTTTATTACTTGTTTTTCACTTCATTTTTTATATTTATATATACACCCGCACTGAGACAATATTAAACACACATTCACCAACGTTATAGAGTTCAGGACTTAACGGTTTACCTATTTACAGGGGTTACTGAAAACAGCATGCCCACGCCATCCGCGCTGGAACCGTTTAATATTATCTGATAAGTTTGCATAAGTTAACATACCATCATGTCACACATTCAGCTGTTGCAGTGTGTAAAATGCAGAATGTTTAGCCAGCCTTTCTCCGTCATTAGTGATAATTATATCTGTAATAACTGCACTCAAATTAGAACCCTGACAAAGAAGATATTAGTTTTAGCATCCAGTCATTAAAGAGGGTTAGTGAGAGTGATGGCAGTCCTGTTACGGTAAGGGAAAATCTGGATGCCTCAGGTGGAGATATAAGTTCCTCCTCTCCGGCTTTAGAGCCCTGGCAGCAGGGTGCATAGGTGATGACACGGCAGCATACTCGCAAAGCCAACGCTAATGCTGAGGCAGATATTATGGAGGGGTAGAGGACACTGAGGAGTCGGTCAGCATGGAGGGGTTGGACATCACAAGGGACTTGGATAGTGTAAGTGAACCAGTAAGCACAGGATGATCAAACATGATGGGAGGGTCAGATGGAGTTGGGGGTTAGATAGTACAGGAGGATCAGATGGAGTTGGGGGTTAGATGGTACAGGAGGATCAGACAGTGCTGGAGGATATAGAACAAAAGGATGACAACGAATTACTAGATGAAAACTTCTCAGAGACTTCAGACATCAGTGTGTCACAAACAGATCAACAGCTTTACACGCTTGGAGAAATGAATAATTTTCGAGATTACTCCCTGACATAAATAAATTTGTGGCATCACTAATAGTAGTGCAATGCAATCTTTGAAAAAGACTCAGGTTAAGAAATCTTTTGAAGAAAAAAAAAACAGTGGCAATATTATTTAGCAGAAGGCTACAAGTTTCCAATAGTAAAGTGATTGAACTAGAGCAGGAAAGAGCTCTTATGGTAGAAGCTGAAATAAAAGGGACAGTTTTTTCTTTTATTTAATATATATGCACCAAATAATGGCTGTTTCAAAAACTAGATCAAACGTTACAGCAGGTCATCTCAGTAGTAGTAATGGGAGGTGACTGAAACTGCACTACTGATTTTACATTAGACAGGAATAGAGAGGAACCGCACCCACAGTCAGCTGAAGTATTATGGAATATCACTAGACAGCATGCTTTAGTTGATGTGTGGAGAGAACAAAATAATAACAAAACGGTACACATGGATCAAAATCACCGATAGTAGGACGTCAGCAGTGAGACTAGACAGACTGTATATGAGTAAGACAGACAGAAAGTTTTTAAAACAAATGTTTTTCACAAATGGTTTCTCAGATTATCATTTAATAAAAGTAGATTTTCTTTTATCTATTAAAAAAAGCAAACTTTTTTTACTGGTATTTTAACACTAGGTTGCTTAATAATGAGCGATTCTGTAGGAATATTAGTGCTTTTGGGAAGGGTAGATAGGGGAAAAGGAGGGATTTTAACAGTTTAGTTTTATAGTAGCAACCCCTGATGAAGGGAGAGGCCAAAAGACAGAGAGAGAGAGAGAGTCATAGTGTAGGGTTGGATAAGCACAAATAAAGGTGTTCTGTCAAAAATACACAGCAGAGACATCAAATACATTAAAGCGTGTAATCCAACCGGAGTCTGAGATTTGTTTATTAGAAAAGAAAGTAACCAATAATGAACACATTTAAGGTCTTCTACATGAAAAGAAAAAGATTCTAAGCTCCCATATTCACAAGCAGTCTAAAGCAGCTCTAATCAGCTCAAAAATCACAAGCATTAAAGACATGGACAATCCCACTGCCTTCTTCATTCTCCAGAAAAAAAAACAAAGCATCAAAATCAAATAAAGTATCTTGAACGCTCCGATGGAAGTACTACAATGGAGCCAAATTGAGAAGGATAGCAGTGGATTTTTACACAGACCTATACAGTGCTGAGGTCTGTGATCCATCATGTAGAGCTGAACGTGTAAACTAGAATAAATGTAAGAGCCTCCTAGTAGGTCAGTGGATAACCTAGGATAACCTCCAGTAGGGAAGAGTTAGTTTTAAATATTTAGGAGCGTTTTTAGGTACAGCAGACTACCAAAAAAAGAATTGGAAAGGAGTTGAGGGGAAGGTACTAAGTTGTCTCAGTAAACTTGGGTTTTGCCTCAGCTGTCTTACAGGGGGAGAGTACTAGTCATTACCAACCTGATCGCCTCCACTCTCCTTGACCCTCCAGAACAGTTAATCAAGCAAGTGCAAAGGAACATTAACATTTTTTGCTGTAATGGACAGCATTGGACTCCAGCTTCTGTGCTCTATCTGCCACTACATGAGGGGGGCCACTGGCTCATCCACTTATCATTCCGGTTGCAGACTGCACAGAGGCTGATCTATAAGGAAGACGTAGCATAGGCTGGAACAGCCTGTGTTTTGTTGCGATGCATAGAGAACCTGGAGGTTGATAAACACCTGTTTGGGTTAAACCTGAGCAACGTGGATTTGTCCAATACAACAGCGTTTTATCAGTTTGTCCTGAGAGCCTGGTTCTCTACACTGAACTGCAGCAGAACACACCCATCTCCAAACATTGCAAAAGAACCACTCTTTCTTAACCCACTCATCCAATCCAGAACGATGTCATCTTTATACATGCAACAATGCTTCCAAGGAGTTGAGGTCAGGTGGAAATTGAAAGACAGTGGACTGTGTGCCTTTGTGCAGAGACTGGGATATAGTCCAAGCCTGATGATGCAGAGGATGTTGGGAGATGCTATCCCAGCCCTGCCCTTATGCTTCAGAAAAGCTCTGAAGCAAGATTCTGGAGCAAACCAGAAAAACCCTCTTATAGTTATCCATCAGAGCTCTTCTGTCCTTCAAGACACCACAAATGACAACTTTCAAAAGATGCTTCAAAAAAACCTCTATACTGCACATGTATAAAGGTTCTCCATGAAGGTTCTATGACTGGAATCTTTATGGTGGGCTGGACCACAAGAGTGCTGGAGGTCCCTGTATAAACCACCCATAGAGAAGCGCACAGCTGATCTACAGTGGCGGATAGTATAAGGGGTCATGGCACATGGGCACACATTGACCCCTTTAGAAGTAGGGAATGTTTGTTTTATGGTAGTGAGGAAATCCTGGATCACCTGTTCTTAAACTGTAAACGACTAAATAACTTTCTGTTGTCACTTGAAAAATGGTGCAGGAAATTTGGGTTTTTATGGGCAGATAGTCTGTATGTGTATAGACTCAAGAACAGTGTTTTAAAGCGCAAGACTATTGTGTTAATGATTTTTATTTTTGGTCAGGGCAAGCTCACAGTGTGGCTTACAAAAATAAAATAAAACGCAGGGGAGTGGCACTGAGGACGTGGAAATACTGTTTAAAACTCAGACAGAAAATAGAAGTTGTTTTTTTTTTTAAATGACTCACAGATTGTTGGAGTTCAGTGAGGTGTGGGGACAGGGGGATGTTTTATGCTTTGTACATAATGAAGAGTTAGGGCTGTATTTTTAAACACATTTTTAATACTATATGAGTTTACAATAATAACATTTAAATAATTTTTTTTTATATTTTATGCTACTTGTATATTTTTTATTTTTTGTTATTCATTTAACTTATTTATTTGGCTTTGAATATTTTTATGATGGTATCTACTTTATTTATGAATCTATATAGTATTTTATTAAGTAGTTACCTGATATTGTTTGATTAATATGTCAATAAAAAGTAAAAAATGTCTCTCTCTCTCTCTCTCTCTCTCTCTGTGATGTCTCTATCCTTTACTTTCTTCATTTCTGACAAAGTTATGTAACACACACAAGTGAAAAATGTGTCACTCTAATAAGAACCCCTGTACAAACACTGAATCTCTCTCAAAACACCACAGACACACAAACACACACTAGTGTGACTTACCCACAACCATGAGCGTAAACTCGAAGCCCCTTTTGACAGATTTGCGGTAAACTTGGTTGGGCAGGTTGGCGAATCCCACGTATGCCTCCAGATTCCTCTGCTGGAAAAGACCAATCAGATCATTATACAAACACAAACACACACATTGATCAGAAATGTCTAACATGAAGCTAAATTGCCTGATGAAAGATTCTACCCTAAAGATTTCAGAGTTGACTGGACCATTGGCAACGTTACAAGTCATGGGAAAATTGTGAGGAAGACTGACCTGTGTCTAATACAACAGAATTTCTGTTCATCTGATACAACTAATTCCTGCTGGTGTCTGTGGCTTGTTCTGTGTTGGATAATGATAAGATATAATGAACCCAACGCGATCATACCACTCAATAATGATAATAGATAGATAATAGCTCTCAATGATACCACTTTATAATGCCACTCAATCATGCCACTCGATAATGCCACTTAATGATTTCATGCAATCATACCACTCGATAATGGCAATAAATGATGCCAGTCAATGATACTACTTGATAATTCCAACAGATAATGCCACTCAATGATGTTATTTGATAATCCCACATAATAATGCCAATAGACTAACACCACTCAATGATACTATTAAATAATTCTAATAGATAATGCCCCTCAATGATACAACTTGATAATGACACTCATTCATACCATGGATAATGCCAATAGATAATGCCACTCATTCATACTACTTGATAATGCCAATGGATAATACCACTAAATTATACCACTCTGTAATGGCAATAGATATTGCCACCCATTCATACCACTCGATAATGCCAATAGATGATGCCACTCGATAAAACCAATAGCATTGCATTCAATATTCCTGTTTGAACAACCCCAGAAACACAAAAGAGTTGTGATTTGAGGTGCCTGGTCCATGTGTGGGGGGAAATTCTGGGGTATTAAAGATACAAATATGCAAACAGAGAGAAAAAGAGACAGGAGGACGTGTCCCACCTTCAGTTAAAACCGAACAGGACAAACCCAGTACAAGTTCAACGGGTGTGAATACGAGTAGAAAAAGTGGATCTTACTAAAAATAAAAAGGGAAAATTCTCAGAGGGCGAAATAAACTGGAGTGAGGTTAAAAATAAAGAAAGAGAATAAAAGTAAAAGAAGAAGAAGAAAAGGGGGATGATCAAATGGGAAGGAGGAAAGACTGACAGACAGAAAGAAAGGAGAAAAAACGGTAAAAGAAAAAATGAGTAAGAGAAAAAGAATATAAAGGGAGGGAAGAGGGAAAAAGTGGAACAGAGGAAGAAAGGGAGGCTTAAGAAAGAGTTATATGAAAAAGGAAAGACGACTAAGGAAATATAAACGGATAGAAACGAAGGAGAAAAGTATCGCTTGCAATGGGTATTTACGTTACAGATCAGATCTGCGACGGAGTTGAAATCATTGTGGAGGAAGCCGATTTCGCTCCAGATCTCTGAAAGGGCATGGTCAAATTTCCCATCCTCCATCTCACTCTGATCTCACATCTGTGTTTTTAATCCTGTCTTCCTATCTTTTCCTTCTCTAATGTCATTCTTAAGTCTTTAAGCGGATAAGGGGATAAGCTGAAAAACTATCCGGCTTTAGGCAGAGGCCAGTAATGAGGATGTGATCACTCAGGATGGAGGGAAGACGGAGAGATAGAGAAACTTGGACCCGGATTATCGATGAATCTCTCCAACTGTGGCCAGATGTGACCAGTTCTATTTCCTGTTATTGGTAACACAAATCATCCCTGAGAAGGCGGAGATATGCAAATGAGCTGCATTAAATCTATTCGGACCAATAAAACTAACTTGAGCAGATAAGCAGATCACCTCATGATGACAAAGCGGGTAGCACGGTCACCTTACCACAATAAAGACCCGGGTTCGATGCCCCGGTGTCACAACTCTGTGTGGAGTTTGCAGGATTTCTTCAGGTACTCAGAGTTATTGCCATCTCTAAAGTGGCCCTTAATGTGTGACTGTATGTGTGTGTTTATGACTGTGTGTGCCCTTTGACGGCGGGGTACCATGTCTAGGTTTGTTGTGTTGCAAGGTGGGTACCAGCTGGCCCGGGACCCTGTGTGGATTAAGCGGAAGATAATGAATGAATGATCTACTAAATTTTACCGAATAATCTGATCCAGATGTTCAGTAGACGTTGACTGTCAAACATTTGCTTTACGCAACAATGTTATTCTTTGTATTATAGAATTCTGCATTCGCGTGTGTGTTTTGCTTTAATAAGGCCGATGTTGCTCTTATGTAATTGCATTTTTAGGACAGACAGTGTGGAAGATGCCCAGAGGGGACGAGGAGAATGAGGCCATTGCTATGAATAAGTCTCACACACACACAATAGATTGGGCTTTCTGCAGTGTGTTGCAGTGTGTTAAAACCAAATAGCAAAAGCTTTCTACTTTTAATTTACATTACATATTTACGTCCATTTTACAATATTTATTTATTTTTTTTAAAAGGAACAGGAGGATGTGTTCAACTAAGTGAGACTTTTAGCATAAACCCAGTCTAAGTTTACAGGTAAAGAAGAAAAGAAACTAGAAATATGCCAGCAATCTATTATGACATACCCTACAGCAACTGGGTTATGAATGTTGACACTGAATGTCACATCATCATCAGGTCCTTCATATGTGTTTTGCCAAAAAGCAAAATCGTAAATCCAAATGGACCAACACCGGGGCCCCAGTGTAGCTGAAGTGACTACTACAGTGGTGCTAGAAATTGTTATACCACTGATTGAAAACACCCAACTCTAACTTCAAATTAACTGTTAATCCTAGACGTTCCCATACTATTCACTCACTCACATGTAATATTGGATCATTTTCCTCAATAAACAAATTATTAAGTTTAATATTTTTATCTCATTTGTTTAACTGGGTTCTCTTTATCTACTGTCTCTAAATCTAATGTTTTAGTTCATATTTATTCAGAAATATAGAACATTTATAAAGGATTCACAAACGTTTAAGCACCACTGTACCTAATGACCACGTTTCATGTCTGCAAGTTTTATGATTTGCT
Source organism: Xyliphius kryptos (assembly GCA_025769995.1). Lineage (NCBI taxonomy): Eukaryota > Metazoa > Chordata > Actinopteri > Siluriformes > Aspredinidae > Xyliphius > Xyliphius kryptos. The sequence goes on along the minus strand of JAOUQT010317313.1, from coordinate 1,140 downwards.
CTGTGTTTTATTAAAAATAATAATCCAATAACAATAGGTTTCCTAGACCAGTGTCGGTGCTTGGAGCCCTAATAAAAGTAATAATAATACTACATTCAATTTATATAGAGCCTTTCAAGGTACCCAAGGACACTATACAACACAGAACAATAAGCACATACAGTACGGTGAGGTAGGATAGCTAATTAAAGAGATGAGTTTTTAATAGAGATTTTAAGAGAGAAAGTGAAGAGACAGACCGACGAGAAGGTGGGAGAGAGTTCCACATAGTGGCGGCATCTATCACAACAGTACGGCTGCTTAAGTGACCTGCCTTCAGTCCAGATCTTTCACCAATAACGGACTTTTTACGCTTCAGGAAACAGAATGAGATGTTCCTTGCCCAAAACTCCAGTATCTGTTTCGGTAACCTCGCAGGCATTTACTGATTATAGCTGCTTTTTGTTCTTCTTCTAAGTTGCTCGTAGACAGCGGAATTGATCCTACGCGTTAAATAAATCCACACAGTAAAACACACATTTAAAACACACATGCTAATTGAACAAGATGAACCGCCTCCACAGTACCCTGGGGGTTAGGTGCCTCTCTTTGCAATATTTACAAATCATATTTCTTTTTTTAGAGCACCCCAAAATTTTTCTGGATTTGGAGTCTGTAACCAACGGTTTGTCATATTATTTTAACTGACTCTAACTAATACTGTAACAATCTCTCAAACAGATGACGATGTGAAGCAGCTCTGGATAAAGTGTGAGACTTTATACCACACTCCCACCCCCACATTCATCCACTTTATACCTTCATTAATATGCATATCCATTCCTCTTGTCCAATCAGGAAGTGTGTGTTCTCTTTATTAAAACACTCTAATGGATCTAGTAGATTATGCAAGTATCCAGATTTTGTAACTTAAACATACCATTTACAACCCATTCTCCATTCATTCATTCATTTTTTTACGCTTAATCCACCCTGGGCCAGCCGGTGCCTTCTCTGCAATTCTGGGCACAACCCTAGACAGGGCGCCAATCCATATTAGGGCACACAAACACACACAGTAATACACACATTTTCCCATTAAAAGCCACTTTAGACACACCAATTAACCTAGCATGAATGTATTTGGAATGTGGGAGGAAA
>JAOUQT010317289.1:0-14455 GCA_025769995.1 Xyliphius kryptos | reverse complement strand
GGCATGGTATACCCCTAACAAAAAATCCTTCAAATTTTGACCAATGAAGAGTGCATTATTTCTGAAAAAAATCAAGTTTTCTTGAATTGTTCTCTAATTTTGATCTCCAGTGTATATTCCATTCCATCAGTGTTGCTTCCTAACTGGACAGGTTAATTTCACAGAAGTGTGGTTGACTTGGCGTTATATTGTGTTGTTTTGTTCCCTTTAATTTTTTTAGCAGGGTATATATCGGCATAAGGCCTTATATAACAAAAATCTTGTTATATCTTGTTTTTATTTTATTTAACTGAACACATAATAGATTAAATTAAATAGAACCTTTGGAAGCAATAAAGTCTCCAGTAGAATCATCATTACTGTACACACAGAAAAATAGGAGGGATGGATATGTACTGTATACGTATATGTAAGAACGCATAAAGTGTCTTGCTTAAGCCCCCCCTCCTTTAACTTTTCAATCTTTTGATGCATTTCAGGCTTCAAATACAAAGATATGAAATTGTATTTTTTGGTAAAGAATCAACAAGTGGGACACAATCGCGAAGGGGAACAAAATGTATTGGATATCTTAAACTTTATTTCGAAATGAAAAAGTAAAATGTGGTGCGTGCAATATTATTCGGCCCCTTTACTTTCAGTGCAGCAAAATCAGTTCAGAAGTTCAGTGAGGATCCGAGGCACTGTTGAGGAGAAGTTTAAATCCGGATTTGGATACGAAATGATTTCCCAAGCTTTAAACTTCTCAATAAACACTGTCCAAGGGATCATATTGATGGGAAGGAGTATCGGACCACTGCTTATCTACCAAGACCCTGCTGTCCCTCTAAACTTTAAGCTTAAACAAGGAGAAGACTGATGCAGCCAAGAGGCCCATAATTACTCTGGATGAACTACAGAGATCTACAGTTGAGGTCGGAGACTCTGTCTTATAGGACAACAATCAGTCGCACACTGATCAATTTGGTGATTTTATGAAATTTTATGAAAAGTGTGGCAAGAAGGAAGCCATTTCTCAAAGATATCCATAAAAATTCTTGTTTAAAGTTTGCCACAGGCCACCTGGGAGACACACCAAACAAAGGTGCTCTTGTCAGATGAAACCAAAATCAAACGTGTTGGCCACAATGCAAAACGTTATGTTTGGTGTAAAAGCAACACAGCTCATCACCCTGAACACACCATCCCCACTGTCAAACATGGTGGTGGCAGCATCGTGGTTTGGACCTGCTTTTCTTCAGCAAGGACAGGAAATATAGTTAAAATTGACCGGAAGATGGATGGAGCCAAATACAGGACCTTTGTGGGAAAAAAAAACCTGTTGGGCTCTACAAAAGACCTGAATCTAGTCGAAAATCTGTGGGAAGAGCTGAAAACTGCTGTTCACAAATGCTTTCCATTTAACCTCACTGAGCTTGAGTTGTTTTGCAAGAAAGAATGGGCGACTTGCAGCTGTAATTTGGGCGACTTGCAGAAAAAGGTGGTGCTACAAAGTATTAATGGAAGTGGGCCAAATAATATTGCATGCCCCACTTTTCAGTTTTTATTTTATGTCTGACAAAAGTTTAAAATATCCAATTGTTATTGATTCTTCACAAAAAATTACATTTCATATCAAAAGTTCAAGGTGGCTTAAAACTTTTGCAAGGCACTGTGCATGTATTCCAGCTCTGTAAAAAGAGACGACTGCAAAATTATCAGTGTGTCTGATTTTACTCTTTATAGGTATATGTTTGAGTAAAATTTCTTTTTTTTTTCCTAAAAAGTACTGATGTCACCGAAATTCCTAGCAAAAATTTTTGTAATTATTTGCAGAAAAATAGAAATGATCAAAATGACAAAAAAAAAAAGGTGCTTTCAGACCTTGAAGTAATGCAAAGACAATAAGTTCATAATTATTTAGAAACAACAATACTAATATTTTAACTCCGGAATGGTTCAGAAATCAACATTTGGTGGAATAACCATAATTTTTAATTAAAGCTTTCATGCATCTTGGCATGTTTTCCACCAGTCTTTTACATTTTGGGTGACCTTATGCCACTCCTGGTGCAAAAATTCAAGTACTTCAGTTTTGTTTGATGACCATCTTGTTTGGATCCATCTTCCACTTGATTACATTTCAGACGTTTTCTCATTGGGTTCAGGTCTGGAGGTTGGGCGGGCCATGACAGGATTCTGATCTGGTTGTCCTTCATCCACACATTGATTGAGCTAGCTGTGTGGCATGGAGCATTGTCCTGCTGAAAAAATCAGTCCCCAGAGTAAAGAAACATTGCCAGAGTAGAAAGAAGCAAGTGTTTTTCTTGTATGTGGCTTGATTAATACGTCCTTCACAAAGATGAATCTGCCCAATTCCAACCTTGCTAAATCATCCCCAGATCATCATTGATCCTCCAGCAAAACACTGTGGCTTGTATGCTTCTCCAGATCTCTGTCTAACCATTAGATGACCAGGTGTTGGACAAAGCTAAAAATTAGACTCAGTCCTTTATGGTCCAATCCTTATGGTCTTGCAAACTTCAGCCCTGCTCTCCTTTGCTTCCCATTTGATGAAAGGATTTTTTTAGCTTTACATGACTTGAGCCCTGCCTCTAGGAGCCTATTACGAACTGTTCTTGCCTTGCACTTCACCCCAGCTGCCATTTCCCATTTCTTTTGTGGATCACTTAATATCATCATGCGGTTGTTGACTGACATTCGAATAAAATGACTGCCATCTTGGTCAGTGGAGAGTCGATTTTGCCCTTGGTTTGTAACTATCCATCCTCCTCTTGATCATAAAGGCAATCAAACAAAGCTGGACTGCTTGGATTTTTGCACCGGAAGTGGCATAAGGTCACACAAAAACAGTGTGAGAGACTGGTGGAAAGCATGAAAGTTGTGGTTAAAAATCATGCTTATTTCACAAAATATTGTCTTCTGAACTCTTCCTGAGTTAAAATATTAGTATTGTTTTTTCTAAATGAATATGATTTTTTTTATTTTTTTTTCATTGCATTATTTGAGTTTTGAAAGCACTGCATTATTTTGTTATTTTGACCTTTTCTAGTTTTCTACAAATAAATACTAGAATTTTTTTGGAATATCAGAGACCTGTTAGTAGTTTATGAACTCAAAAGCACAATGTTTATTTTTCTCAAAAATATACCTATAAAGAGTAAATTCTGTTTACTCTAATAGTATAGTTAGCAAAAGTGTGTTACAAACGTAACAATGTAGCCTTGCCTGACTTCAGTGAGTGATTAATATGGGTGGCTTAGTCTTATCTGAGATAAGAGTAGTCACACTGTTTGTGCCTAAGGAGTGTCTGCAGACTCCACACCCTGCTGGCTTAAAGGATATTTGATGAGAAGGCTTTACACAGAATGTCAACAGTAAGATCATGTGATTGTAAAGTGTCAATGTCTTGAGTGGTGTACACCTAGCAAATGTGTTTTTTGTGCATGGCATGTGTGTGGTATTAAATTGCATTTGGAATCATGGGTAAATTATTTATTCAGCAGTGGAAACATGAAGGGCGGAGAATTATTTGCATTTGTTTGGACGCTATTGCACCATAACATTCAAAATAAATATTTCACTCAGGGCAAATATTTGCTTCCCTGTCTTGCCCGCTTGTATGTATGCATATCCACCCTATACCTGCTTCTGTGTACTTTAATCCTATCTTCTCCTCCTCATCTTTGGGCTTTGGAGGGGGCCAGACAGCTTGCAAGCGTCCTGGAGTCCTCTCCACATTCTCAGGAGAAATCTGATGACAAAACAACAAAACCATACAACTACCAACCACTTTATTATGTACACCTTCTGCCCTCATTGTCCATTTTATCAGCTGTGTGTGTGTGTGTTCTATTTTTAGGGTGGATGTGCATACATGCACATATAACGTTAATGTCTTTTTAAATTTTATTTATGTATATCTAGGTTTTTATTTTTTTTTTTCCTCGACCTGCATCTTTCTAAATTTCTTAGCAAGTGTCCCTCTGCTGCTGTAACAAGTAAATTTCCATGTTGGTACAATTAAGAATTATCTTATCCAAAGAAACCAGCATTGTGACTTAAAGGGCCCCGGTTTCATTCCCGGTCCCACCAAGCACTTTGACTGAAGTGCCAGTGGGTAAGGCACCTAAGCCCAATTTCACCCTGGGGCCATAGTCAGTGTGTGTTTTACTGCACGGATTGGTTAAATGTGGAGGATGAATTATTTTGTGTGTAAACACAGTCAGCAAAACATAACTGAAAAAAAAATCCTTACTAGGTTTTATAGTTCTACAATTACAATCTGTTTCTCTTCATACTTCTCAGCACCACAACAGGGCTGGTATTGTTTGAGTTGTGGGTGATTCTCAGCACTGCGATCACAATGATTCAGTGGTGTTGTCTGTGTGTTAATAAATGATATTAATGATTATGTCCCCTTAGTGTTATTTACCACTATTAACATTTCTTTTTAAGTGGTACTAATGTTTTGTCTGTATTTTACCGCATTATTCATCAATAGTAATTGTAATTTTAAAGACCGTATGCAAATCATTTAAACATTTTATATTGACATTATGAGCAATAGTAAATACAATCACCTGACACTTTAAGTACACTTCCTTGTTTCTTTTTCCCCTTACCATATAGATGCACTTTAGTTTTACATATCTTACAGTATTTCATCTATTTCTCAACATGTCTTGGAAAACATGTTCATTCTGTTCTATAAAAGCCAAGATTAACAAATAATAATAAACTAAGCAGGTTTTATTTGTGGGTTAGATGTTTAGTGTTTGTGTGCTTTACTCATTTATAACTATAAATGCCATAGCCATTAATGACTCGCTCACTCATCACTAATTCTTCCACTTCCCGAGTACCTACAAAGTTAAAATTTGGTACAGTATTTCTTCCTATGTTTGATGATTGTTTGTTATTGCCATCGAACACGACCCATCAGTCACGTGGGGGTCTTCCCGACTACCCACAGATCTAAAACTTGGCTTCTTCATTCTTCATGTCCTTAAAATGTTTTAATGCTTCTAACTTACATAAATTTGAAGGTTTGTTGAATTTCACCATTAAACCGAAGACTCCTCCAGTGTCTCATTGGGGTCTTCTAAGTGACTACAAGGCTGAAATTTGGCATTGTGATTACCTACCAAACCTAAGCGGTTCTCTCAGCGTGTTCACAACTCGCACTATATTCCTTCCACATATTCATTAAAGATTTTAAATTGCTGCTAATCTTACTCTTTATTAATACATTCATTTTAAATATACTGCTCAAAAAAATAAAGTGAACACTAAAAGAACACATCATAGATCTAAATGAATAAAATATTTATTTAAAAGATTTTCAGTTGAAAATCTTTATTTAGTAGACAGTGGAATGCATTGAGAACAAAAGAACATAAAAATTATCAAAATGTAAATCAAAATTATTCCATGGAGGTCGATGTTACATTGTGTTTAAGCGTTCTCTTTATTTTTTTTGAGCAGTGTATATGAACTCCAAAGCCATCGGTCATTTAAAAACAATTGCGCTTCAACTATATTTGCACTAGTATAAGCAACTGTTATTGTATTTCAAACATCTTTATTTCACTACTACATTGGGAATAATTCTGCCAGAGCACACAGGCAACAACAGTTAGTGGACAGAATCTGCTTTTAAAAAAATATATTTATTTATCTATTTTTGACTAGTGGTGTTGCAGTTCTGCCAGGATGACCTTAACTGATCTAGTTTTTCCAATTTTTAAAAAATGGACACCTGATCACTGTACAAACTGTAAATCTGTGTCTTGCACTGTTGATGCTGCCCAGCTGCTTAAGGAGAACAAATCCTTCACTAAGCCTTGGTCCTTCCTGGGTTTCTTTATTTAAAACAACGGGAACTGTTTTCTTGCACATGTCTCTTCTTTGGGGGTTCGAGCTCAAGATAATGTAAAAGCTGCTAAGGGGCAATGTACTATTGTAAAATGAATGAACTTTAACTTGAATTCAGCAATAAAATATATCCTTCCATAAGCAAACTGTGAGCACTGATAAATGATAGAGGATAACTAATGCAAACTGTGCATTAACACATGAAGTACTGTCTCACTACAAGATGTATAAATAAAGTAGATGCTTCGAACTGATTGCACAGTGAGTTGAAAAGCCCGTGCGAACCACCTGTACCAGTGCACACACTCACTATGCACAACCATGTTGGTGTCACTGCAAAGCTAAGAATGATCCACCTATCAAAATAATGCTTGGATTTATGGGATTGTGAACACTGGAGAACAGGAAAAAGATGACTAACGTACGTTTTATATTCTGTAATTGTCAACTAATATGCACATCTGCAACAAAATGGACAATGAGTGGAGGAACAAGGAGGTATACATCATAAAGTGACCAGTGAGTGTATATGCAATCTGTAGCGCATACATTTTACAGTTAATGCTAATAAAATGTTTTAAAAAATGCATACTTTATCAGAGCTGTTCTTGTTCTCTGTAGACTTCCCATAATTTCTGTCAAAAATTGCTCGGATAGCTTCTGGTTTGAAAGCTCTTTTTACGGAATCCATGTCTGCAGTGTCCCTTGTCATTGGTTTAGGAGTAAAGAATGCTTTGAATGCATCAAGAGCTGTCTCTGTGGATTTGGTGTTCTCTTCTAATGAGACCAAATCCTCCTGTGTGCTTTCATCAGTAAGCGTTTCCAGTGTTGGGACTGTCTGACCCGTGGGAGAGTTTGAAGGACTCATAGTGGTTTCTTTTTCCTTTCCTTTTCCTAATTTGCTGGAATCAAAGCTTAACAGCTGTGAGAGTTGCTCAAGAATATTTCCTTTAGACTCCATTTTCGAACGTTGTTCTGAGAAAAGCTGTCGTTGAACAGATTTTTGCGCCTTGGGTTTTTTAAGATTGTTTGGGTCGTTCACATCTTTCTTCAGTCCTTTTAGTCCATTAAAAATTGAAGGTCGTTGTAGAGTCTTTTGTACTATTGGTTCATGGGGCAAGCTGACAATACTGGATGTGAAGAACTCAGGAGAATCTTTGGTGGTGGTAAAGGGATGGTCTAGATCCACGGACTCCGATTTGAAATCCCCTTTGCAAGTTTTTATCTCTTTTTCTTCTTTGTTGAAGGCATTAATATATTCTTCTGTTTGTCTTAGTTTTTTTTCCTCATCTTTTAATACTGTTATTTCTGTCTCTGCTGACTCTTCCCTTATCTCTTCGTCTTTGAGGCTTGAATCGGGATGACCTGCAATAGGTTCATCTTTACCCAGCACTTGGCCAGTGTCGTTTTCTAGGCATGTCTTTATTTCAGTTTTCTCACATGGATTAATAGTGGCCTCAGTATTGTTAAGTAAGGGCGACTGTGTTCGTGATTTCTCAGTATTGTTAACACTTGTCATAGTTTCATTACAAATACCTTGATCACATTCAGTCAAAGTCAGTGTCATTGTATGATTTTCCCGTACAGCAGATGTGAGATTCTTGATATTTGTAGTATGTGTTTGGAATGTGTTTTGCTCTTTATTTGTGCCTTGAGCTTCTTTAGGCTCATCTATTTTCCTTTGGTCAGTAAATGCCTCCTCACTGGCCATTGTATTGAACATGCCCAAACTGCTGCATTTGTATGTTGTTCCGACCTTATCTCTATTATCTTGAGTTGTTTTCTCTACTTCTGCAGCCTGTTTTCCGCTACCGACTTCATCCATGATTAAAATAGTCACACTTTGGCTCTGTGCTTTGGACGGTATAACCGATTCACCATTAGCCACCCTTTTGTTACCCTGGCTAAAGCCTTTGTGGGAAATTTCAGGCTCTTTGTTGACATAATTTCTTGCTACGTCTTGAATTTCCAACTCTTTATTGGTATTACTGTCCTCCACAGGCTTTCCTGTTCCTTCTAAAAGAACATCTCGTTCGACTTCAGGTTCAGGTGTCTTCTCTGAATGGCTTGAATATCCATGCTCTTGAACACCTTTTCCAGATAAATCCAAAACACATTCAGTAATGTCAGGGAGTTCATTGTTTTCAAATGCAAAGTCTTTCTTTGATAGAGAACGAAAAAACGTAAGTACTGGTGTTTCTCTGGTTAACATTTGAGATTTAGATTTCTTTGTGTATTGGAAAACATCTGTAAACCTCTCAACAAAGGGATTAGGGGAATCACTGGACATATTCAGCTACTCGAATACAAACATCCAACAACTATGGGTTCTTCTTTAGTTTTCTTCTATTTCAACAGGAATAGTCCCGCTTTAGTCATATTTGGTTAAGCAAACATTCTTAAATTCATTGTTCAAACTTCAATGACAAAAAACTATTTATCCTTGTTTCAATATTTTTGACTTCTCGCAACCTTTCAGAAAAAGAAAAGCCAGGTTACATCACCTTATCGGAAACACGTGAGAAGCTTTTGTCAGAGATGGTTAAAATCCTAATGAAAAACGCATGAAAAAGTCCATTTGTTTGTGGTAATTTTTCTGTTTTCTTTAACAAATTTCTCTTTTGTTTGCAGGATTATCTGTAGAATCTGTTCCTCTTGTTCAACATCCATAAAAGATAAAATAACCTTTCAACATTCCATAGAGGGAAAATTTAAGTACTACATCGGCATTTTTGTCCTCCAAGAAGCAACATCACACTAAAGTAAGAACTTACTCTTTAATTACACAGCTTTATCTACAGCTTGTGCTCCACCTTCTCTTCCCTGTACCACAAACGAACAAATATACACACAAACGTGTGCGCACACACATAGACACACCAAACCTGACTGGCAGTGCTTTCATAATAATTAGTTTTGCACTAAAGATATTTGCTCACTACCCCTGGACAATTATAATCTTTCGTTGTTCTAATTTTTATCTAAAAATGTGTTTAAATGCGTTTGCTTTTTGAAGAAAAAAAAAAAAATGTTCTTTTGAGAGTTTGGAGATTTTTGATGGTGGATTCATATGTGTGAATTTTCCTAATGATGTCTTCTTCACTTGTTTCTGGCCAATCATCAGAGGGACAAAAAACCTCAAAAATTTATGTGTTCATGAATGGGCACAGTAGCCACACAGTTTCCATGATATTTTTGTGTCCACAGGTTTTTTTTCGCGTTCTTCCGGTTTCTCCAACAGTCCAAAGACATGGGTTCAAGGTGAATTGGCTGCTCTAAATTACCCCTATATTGTGTTTGTGTCTGTCTGAGTGAATTATGTGCCCAGTGGTAAAATGATCTGCTGTACTGGGTGTTTCTGTCCAGTGCTGAAAATGGTCTGCCCTGGATGGGCATGGGGAACCCAAACCCATGACCCTAGTGAATGGTTATGTGAAAGATTATAAGATAAAAGGTGCTTGGCATGTCAGCCCTATAGCGATTGGCTCACAGTTAGAGTGGAGGGCATGACTCAGCGCACTTGACATATAGCATTTAGCCTGCGGGTAGTGGAGGGCATGAAGCAGGGCGATTGGCCTGTGGGTAGAGTGGGGGGTCATTGCACATGGTGCTTGGTGTATATCGATTGGCCCGCGGGTGGAGTGTAATGAATGCCGTGGGGCTCTTTGCGTGTAGCGGTTGGAGTTTAGGTAGAGGAAAGAGGATAACATGGGGCAGCTTTAATATAGATGGAATTAAAGAAAGTTATCTTTCCACATAAGCAAATTAGTGAGTTACTTTAAAAATGCTTGCCGTCCAGACGTAGAACAGGTAAGACAGCTAAGATGTGTTTGTTTGCTATTTTTCTAATACTATACTATTTAGCTTTTCCATTGAACACAGTTTTTTAAGGAAAGCTGTCAAATTAGAAGTATAAGAAGTGGTTATTTTAAAAAGAGATTGTAACTGAGAAGTATGCTGAATTAAGGTGTTACTTGGCATGACATGCTGAGTAGCAGTGGCAGTAAATAAGTGTATATTAACCTGTTGCTAACCTGTTTACTAATGGCGCAGTACCATTTACTGCCACCCAGGATACCAGGTCGCACCATCAAAAAAGAAAGACAAAAGACAAACACTGTGTGAGCCTAGTGCTAAGCCATTTAAAGATAAAACAGCCATCAAGCCAAGTCGAAGAGCGTTTTTTTTTGCGGGCAGGAGAAGCGCGGTACGGATGGTATTGCTCCTCTGAACTGGTGCAACGCATGAAATTGTAATGTCTTAGTGTTAAACAGAAGGCTGCAAGCTTTAACAGCTCATCTCTGGAAACATTCACTTTATTGCCAAAAGTATTTTCTCACCCATCCAAATTTGTCAAAGGTGTATAAATTATATATAATTAAAGCACCCAGGAATGCAGAGTTTTTTACAAACATTTGTAAAAGAATGCATTGTTCTCAGGAGTTTAGTGAATTCCAGCCCTGAACTGAAATAGGATAGAAGAAACGAAAAGAAAACAACAACTCCGCCACCAATTGGTAGGCCATGTAAAATGCGGCCTTCATGTTAGCTCAAGCAAAATGCGCAGAGAACTTAATGGAATGGGTTCCCATGGTCGAGCAGCAGCATCCAAGCCATACATCACCAAGTACAATACAAAGCTTTGGATGCAGTGGTGTAAAGCATGCCACTGGATCCTAGAGCAGTGGAGATGCGTTCTCAGTAGTGACGAACCACACTTCACTGGCAATCTGAGGAGTTTGGTGGCTGCCAGGAGAACGGTGCTTGTCCTGCTGCACTGAGCCAAGTGTAAAGTTTGGTGGAGGGGGCTTTATGGTGTGGAGTTGTTTTTCAGGAGCTGGACTTGGCCCCTAAGTTCCAGTGAAAGGAACTCTGAATGCTTCAGTATTTCAAGACCTTTTGGACAATTCCATGCTACCAACATTGTTGTAACAGTTTGGAGGTGACCCCTTCTTCTTCCAACATGACTGGGCACCAGTGCACCAAAGCAAGATTCATAAAGACATGGATGACAGAATCTGGTGTGGAAGAACTTTACTGGCTTGCACAGGGTCCTGACCTTAACCCGATAGAACATCTTTGGGATGAATTAGTGTGGAGACTGAGAGTCAGGCATTCTCATCCAACATCAGTGTGTGACCTAACAAATGTGCTTCTGGAAGAATGGTCAAAAATTCCCATAAACGCACACAACAATGTATAATCACATCTATGTACTGCCCATTTTACACCATCTATGGTTTAAGTATGATGGCTTATTGAACCATATCTTATAACTTTTGTTTTCAGTTTAGAATCTAACACTGATCTCTAAAATAAGTTAATGAACATTTAATATATTATTTATAATGCATTGTCACTTTGTGTTATAAAGCCCTATGGCATGTTTTTTATACCTTATAAGTGTGGTTATATACTGTACATCATTATTAATGCTTTATAAATCTTTATAAATGTGTTAATAATGCATTATGAATACCGGATTTAAGTGTTACTTTTTTTTTTTGTACACAATATTTAACTTTGGAAAATCTCTTCTTTTGAAACATCACACAAAATATTTTTGTGACCTAAGTAACCATGGAATCAAGAGCAGTTCTCATTTACAGCCTGCTGCAGGAATAAAGCGTATGAAGTAATGATTCATGGAACAGTTTTTCGTGATTAGAAAGACACTATACGTATAACCCACACCTTTTGAAACTAATGAACCAGCACTGAGCATTATTTAAATACATTCTGCATTCTGCTCCATGCTGGGTCAATGTAGTTCCACTGCCTAATGTAGGATCAAAATGTGTAGGATGCCTGCAGTGTGCTTGATCAGACCTCATTAAGAAACCGAGATTGTCTAAAGGTAGGTGTAGCGAGACCACAGTGTAAATCACAGATCCTCATTTCTTGGGATTGAGGCCATTCTTTTGTGCTTTTCTTGTAAAATGGTTTTCCTTGTATTATCAGATTTTTTCATTTACACTCCATCATGCATCAATGTTTTTTTCCGTCCATTATGTATATTTGGTATTGGAGGCATGCTGTCAAGTACAGTTTGGGTGCTTGATGTAGATGCCTGAATGGCATGCATCCTGTTGATTTTCAATTCTTTTTATTCTCTTGCCCTTTTTTTATTCTCAGTTCTGCATTTTGCAGTGTTTTTCTCCTGTGGTGGGATTCATCCTTTTCAGAGAAGCATATGGCACATTTCCATATAAATTGGGTGATTTGTTGCATGCCATTTCTATTTACTTGCAGACAGCACAACATGCAATATAATGAGCACCAATAAACTTGATATGGACACAAATCTAATTTATATCATTAGCTGATGCATATGCAACACATACAAAAATGGTAAGATGTTAGTCAGCCACCTGCCCTCATGTCACACATTCACATTTGAAAAACACTTTTTATTTTTTAAAATACAAAATTAGTGTAAAGATACACTGCTATGAAATTTGTTTAAAGACTCAAATAAAAAATATTTTACATCATTATTTTGGGCTATGTGCCATTACTGCTACCATACCTAGTATTGATAAACCTATTAATGGCACAAACCCCTACAATAAAACAGTAAGGCATGAGAATGAATAAATCACAGGAAAGAGGTTTTGGTATGCATGATGAAGTACAGTTACACCCCTTTTACAATAAATTACAACCTTGAGGGCACTTCTGCAATTTTTTAATAGTTATTAATGGTTACAAACATACTGTAATGAAAAAAACAAAGTTTGATTCATATACTCTTAGAATTGAATGAATTATATGAATAGAATTGTTAATAAACTGGTCTTTTGCAAGATAATCTAGTCTATTTTTTTTTTAAATAAACACTGAGTTGCAGGATCAGTTTATTTAAAGACAGTAAATTATAAAAAACAGTTTATTAATATCATATGGAAAATAATGTATTTTTGCGCATTGATACAAATGTGAAGCGGTCAAAGGTGTGCATTATTGTTAATAATGTCACGGCTGGACTAACAGGTTAGTCAATCAGATTTAAGGATTGGAACTACCTGTTTTATAATCAAAATTATACTTGGGATTGCATGATTCTCAAACTTAAGATATTCTTATGAGGTGGAAGTGCTAACCTCTGCACCATTGTGTAACTAAACAAACATGACGTCAGCATTAGTTTTCCAATCAATTACGAGTAAAGAAAAAATTATTGAAATACACAATTTTTACTTAAATGTTGTATTTTGTAAATGAAGCCTGCATGCTATTCTAACACAAAATGTAAGAATTTAAAGCAATACAGTAGGAGAGGGTGTGTGTTATTGAGATGTTACAGTGACCGATACAGTGACACCTCTTTCCTGTGATCCTTGAGTGCTTTATTGCTTTTATAAAATGGTTGCAGAAAAAACAAGGATTAATACTAAAGTAACCTTGGAAAACATTTTACACTTGCAGTAACTTCATTAATTGTATGAGCTAAACAAGCTTCTTAAAATCTCAGACTGCTCTTCCAAAGAATTGAAGCCAGGCTATGCTTTCCAGAGTTACCCAGTAAGCTATCATGCCACTGAAATGTATTAAGATATTAATTATTGCTTAAAATAATCAGTTAAACAGGAATTTATATTTTGTTGCATTATACCGCTTGTCCACCAGATGGCCGTCTTGGTCCTTATTTAGAAAACAATACTACATTAAGCGGTCTGCGTTGAAAATGTGTGGGTTGTTTTAAATGTCAGTAGACAAATCAAAGCTATTGATCAGAGCATGCACGGATATATATAAACCACAAAATGAAATCACCTGTTCAGTACACATACAACAGCTTTTATAACATCCAACACATTTGCATTAAAGCCAAGATTTAGTCTGTGAAATGTCTACAAGATTTCAGAGACGATTAGTCAAATTTTTGCTCATGCATAAAGGCCTTTTTCATTTTGCCTGTTAAACATAAGGCTTAGGTATTAAACTTTTTACTCAAAAGCACATGTGTGTAAAGTCATTGTTTTAGGAGTCAGTTTATGATGATGTAGAAAATTCCATATACCTGATATAGTAACACTTTCAATGACTCCAGTATTCATAATGCATTATAAGTGCATTCATAAAGCTTTATAAAATGTTGAGCCTTTATAAGCCTTTGTTAATTTACATAGATGTTAATGATCATAGCCATAAATTGTTATAACAGTTGACCATAAGGCTTTATAACACAAAGTGACAAAATGCATTATAATATGAACTGTTCCGCAAGTCTATAAAGAGCATTTATAAGCTTTTATAGCTTAGTCTTTATTAGTATCAGTGTGTAGACATCTAAAAAAGCCTTGTTAATTCCACTGTATATCTGACATACAATGTACTACTATATATGCGGTCTCTTTCAAAAATGTTTTTAATGACAACTCTTTATTTGATGCCTTTAAAGAGAGCTTAGAAGCCTGTATAAACAGTTATGAGCACTTATTATAGATAATTTTAAGGAAAAACACTAAAAAATAAAGCATTCATTAAACACAAATGTTATAAGGCTTTAAGTTGATAAACAGTTAAAAGATAATTTATAATGCATTGTCATTGCCATGTCATTGTGTAAAGCCTT
>JAOUQT010317288.1:0-25304 GCA_025769995.1 Xyliphius kryptos | reverse complement strand
TTTAGGCCACACCTTTATAACACAGAAACCTGAGAATGATACACAATAATGCATGCCTTCCCCTCAAAAAGTCTTTTCTGTGTGGGGTTTGCATGTTCTCCCTGTTTTTGTGGATTTCATCACGTTTCAGTTCAGTGAATGTGTCTTTGTCCTGTAATGATCCGGGGTTTAGTAGCAATGACCTGCATGTCCTCAGGACACAGTGTAGGTCCAGCGCCTGTTAGCATTGTTGCTAGGCTACATCACATGCTGTTTTAAATCTGTGCTGATTTGCATGTTTTGTTTGTCAGGAATTAAAATTAAATCAGTATGGAGAATAATTAGGATTAGGCGATGATGTAAAAATAATATAATAATATTTACAATATTTGAATTTTTGTCTAATACCCTAATCTGTAATTCTGCCAGCAGGGGTCAGTGTGCAGGTGTATTTGTAGCTCTACCTGTAATACCACCAGCAGGGGTCAGTGTGCCGGTGTATTTGTTGCTGTACCTGTAAGCACCAGCAGGGGTCAGTGTGCAGGTGTATTTGTTGCTGTACCTGTAATAGCACCAGCAGGGGTCAGTGTGTAATACCTGGTTATTGATTGGTCCTCTTCTCCTCCGCAGTCCTTAATGCCACGACCGCAGCGGTGACGAACAGCACTACCCCTGTAAAAGCAGACGTAAGTACAGCGAGTTAAACTCTACACTGGTGAGAGCAGTGCCCCTCCTGTTGTAACCCATCCCCCTCAAGGTTAACGTGATGAACTGGTTATGTCTTCTCAGGAGATCAATGTGGCGGCGATCGTGGCTCCCATAGTGGTGGTGCTGTTGCTGATTCTAGTGGGAGCTCTGCTCTTCCTGTTCTGTGTAGTTAAGAAGAAGCGGCAGACGGAGGGAACGTACCGACCCAGCGCCGAAGAGCAGACGGGTGCGCGCAGCGTGGAGACGCCCAACGCCCTCAAACTGCCCAAAGAAGAGAGACTCATCTGACCTGTGTCCACACTGATGCCCCGCCTCCGACCCTGACACAACCTGCGTTCTGACCACTAATGGACTCACAGCAAAGATCAGAACCAGAACCATGTGCTCTGTTTATTTTTCTATTTAAATCTTTAGCTCTTATATGAAATCACTTCTGTCTGCAGCTGCCTCCCGGCGTCATGACAACCGGTCAGATCTCCAGATGATCCTCCGTAAGACCAAAAGTATCTGGACACCTGATCATTACACTCAAACATTCCGTGGAAGATTTACACACCATTTTGGTGGATCCTCTGATGATTGCATTTCACACAGTTTTTCTGCTCAGCACACTGAGATGGGCCTTCCCCAAACTGTTTTTACAAAGACCCAAGCAAATAAATCATGCATCCTGTGAAGGTTTGGATGGCGCCGTATAAATGAAGTGCTTTGTTGATTTTCCGAGTGTCAGTATTGAACACATCCTCCACCGGGTTCGGATCAGAACATAAGTCTGACCTGCAGATGTTTAGGAACCAATCACACTTCAGAAATTCTAAAACACTACTAGATACTAGATTGTTAGTTCCCGTTGGGGATGTGTTCACTTATTTACACTCTGTGACTCAGCAGGACGCAGATCTCAGCGCGTTTGCATCAGACGGGACGGTTTTGCATGCAGCAGCACTGACGTCGTCTGACGCCGTATGAGAGGAAGTGCATCAGAACCGCAGGAGCGGCGCCCTCCGGGGATTTTATAGTGTTTATGGAACTGTTTTTAAATTGAAGCTGCTTTCGCTCAAACCACTGCTACGTTCTCCTTTTCTTCACCGTCAGTAATTATGTCCCTCCGTTCCATCGTCTCTCAGACGGACGTCGCACTGAGGCCTCACTCGCCGCAATCGAAGCATCAGAAAATATACTTGAATTATTTTTGCACCTCGCCGGTCACAGCAGGTCACTTCTGGTTTGTGAGCCGTGTGTCTGATTCCTGAGATCATAGTTCGGTCATCGTTGTTTTGCTTATGTTTCTTTAACGTCACCTGATTCGCTGTTCACACGCTCAGAGGAAACACACTGCAAATCAAAGCTCTTCACTCTCCTGCCACTTTCTATGATGTCATCATTAAATAATTATTAAATTATAGTTTAATAAAGTTGGTGTCGGGTCTTATTTGGGTCCATACTTCAGCCGCAGTGGTCCTCCGGTTCCTCTGGACTCTAATTGTTTTAATGGAAACTGAAGTTATTCCATCATAAATAACCCGACGTACTCCGGTTCCTGACGTTCAGAATGTTAAAGCAAATGTTGCCTCAACTCGTCTTTATTCTGAGATTATCGGAATAGTCGTGCTGCCTTATGGTGGAGAACCTGCCAACAGCGTGAGAGTTGTGTTTGAATGAGTGATGTTGTTTGGAGGTTATATATTTAAATGAAGGCATTATTATAGAGGTTTGGGGCGATTAAACATCTGAAACAAATATGTAGAATGAATATAGAGTTGGGACCACGGCGTCCACGCGCTCGCTTTCTTACAGGAATTTATCAGTGTGTTTTCCAAGGACACCATAAGGAATATCTGAGCCAAGTTTCAGCTTTGTAGGTTCGCCAATCCATCCGAGGTGTGGCGTTCAATGTGCGATAGTGAATAAACAATCCAGCGTGGGAAAGCAAGAACCCGTTGGTTTTTCCAAGGACATGGTAGATAATCACAGTGCCAAGTTTCAGCCTCGTAGATACTCGGGGAGCGGGAGAATCAGTGCGAGTCAGCGAGGGCGTTGGCGTTTATAGATGTAGGTTAAATAGGAGGGTGCAGTGGATTTAAGTTTCTGTGTTAAAATGTATTAAACACATCGAGTTCAGTTCAGAACTTCTGAATATCCATTCTGACCCCATGTGTTAGACCCGGTCCACATGACGTGAACACAGATGGATGGAGAACCTGTCGTTGGATCAGGACTCTGGTGAAACTTCAGACGGTGACATTAAAGCGTGAACTCATGCAGCTCAGTTCTACAAAAGGCTTCAGTGTTCGGAGCGCCGCACACCGATGAATGTCAACATTGTTCTATTGTTACTGCGCGATAGGCGAGGAACTGGGACAGGTCCCGCGATAAGGCAGGATCCGCTGAGAGATGAAGCTCAGAATCCACCGGGAGGTTCTACATGACTGCTCAGGAAAACAACAGAGGAGCTTTAGGGTCTGGATTCTGAAACCCTTACTGATTCCTCATGCCCCTCCAGCAGAGAAGGGGAGAAGGCTTCGGGCACTGGACAGAAACAACCCAGGACAGGGCACCAGTTTGTCATTTAAGAATAGATTGGCGTCCTGTCCTGAGTGTATCTGCTCCCCGTCCAGAACAAGAACAACAGCAAGTGTATCTGCCCAGGTGGGATGCCACACACGGCGGTCTTCACGTTGTTGGGGATCCACTCCACGAAGTAGCTGCTGTTCTTGTTCTGGACGTGGAGCATCTGCTCGTCCACCTCCTTCATAGACATGCGGCCGCGGAAGACGGCGGCCACCGTGAGGTAACGGCCGTGGCGAGGGTCGCAGGCGGCCATCATGTTCTTGGCATCGAACATCTGCTGCGTGAGCTCAGGCACCGACAGAGCGCGATACTGCTGGCTCCCCCTGCTGGTCAGAGGAGCGAACCCAGGCATGAAGAAATGCAAACGCGGGAAGGGCACCATGTTGACGGCCAGCTTGCGCAGATCTGCGTTCAGTTGCCCGGGGAAACGCAGGCAGGTGGTGACCCCGCTCATGGTGGCCGACACCAGGTGGTTGAGGTCACCGTAAGTGGGCGTGGTCAGCTTTAGTGTGCGGAAGCAGATGTCGTAAAGCGCTTCGTTGTCGATGCAGTAGGTCTCATCGGTGTTCTCCACCAGCTGGTGCACCGACAGCGTGGCGTTGTAGGGCTCCACCACGGTGTCCGACACCTTGGGCGAGGGCACCACACTGAAGGTGTTCATGATGCGGTCGGGGTACTCCTCACGGATCTTACTGATGAGCAGGGTGCCCATCCCAGAACCGGTGCCACCCCCCAGAGAGTGGGTAAGCTGGAAGCCCTGCAGGCAGTCGCAGCTCTCCGCCTCCTTACGCACCACATCCAGCACAGAGTCCACTAGCTCCGCCCCCTCGGTGTAGTGGCCCTTCGCCCAGTTGTTTCCGGCACCGCTCTGACCTGCAGGTACAAAATGCGTCCTAGATAAGGTACTGACCACACCCCCTTCACTTCACCGATACTAACCCTAGTTTCTTTTGGAGGCAACACTTTGGGGAAGGTCCATAACTGTAAACCAACTGTTCCACACATTAATGTTACTGAATGAACTGTTTTACAATTTGAAAATCGAAAGTTTCCTAAAAGAATACCGAATAATGTTTTTAATAATCTATAAATCATTTCCTCACCAAACACAAAGTTATCAGGTCTGAAGATCTGTCCAAAGGGACCGGAACGAACAGAGTCCATGGTACCAGGTTCTAGATCCACGAGGATGGCACGGGGTACGTACTTACCACCTGAACAAACACACACACAGAGTGAGAGAGGATGCATTTTAATTATACAATGAGACAATAATGTCGTATAATCTGAGCTTCAGAACAAACAGAATGTTCCACTGAGACGCTGATGACAGATGTAGATGTTTGTACCTGAGGCTTCGTTATAGTACACACTGATCCTGTCCAGCTGCAGGTCACTGTCACCATGGTACGATCCAGTCGGGTCGATACCATGTTCATCACTGATCACCTCCCAAAACTGGCAGGAACCAAAGGACACGGAGACGAGACAGAGAGAGAGAGGGGCTATTTATTTAACATTTTTAATGAAATAAAATAATGTTTTATAATTATGTTCTATACCCATAAACCCCAAAGCCCTCACTGACCCATCACTAACTCTCCCGCTTCCAGAGAACCTACAGAGCTGAACCTCGGCTCCATCATTCCTTATGGTGGTGTTGGAAAACCTGATAAATTCCAATAAGAAAGCGAAACCTCACTCTTTAATAATACCTTTATTTAAATTTATAAACTCCAAACACCATCACTCATTCAAACACAACCCTCATACTGTTAGCAGGTTCTCCACCATAGTGCAGCACAGAACATATCAATGATGCAAATCTGCAAAGAAATGGATTTTCTTTTAAAATATATATATATGGAACTCTCATCGCAGCCCCCACTTCAGTCTTTACTGATTCAGGTCAGATTCTAAAAATAGACAGGATTCTGTCTATCAGAGAAAATGGGTCAAATATAAAGAATGGACTTTAAACATTATGTCCTCATATTAATGACCAGACTGCAGCGCTCCTACATATACACGTGATGTTAAACTGTGATTGAAATCAGTGTTTTGATTTTTTTATTTTATCAAAAGAATGAAATCACAGATGCGGCACGGTGGCTCAGTGGATTCCCGGTTCGAATCGAGATGTTCTCCGCTGGATGGGGCATGGGGAACCCCACCCTGCCACCCTCATAAAGGAATAAGCAGAAGATAATGACTGAATGAAATCACAGATGCTGTTGTGTTTAAAACTGCACAGGAAATGCAGATCTATGTTAGTGTGGATTATTTTGTGGGTTTACTATATTTGGAAGCCCCCCTCCCCCCACCCACACACACACACACACACACACGCACACACACACACACACTATTGCACTGGTGACTGCAGGTCAGAACCCGACTCTGGGTCATGTGTATGTATCTCTGATGTTCGTTATTGAGATCTGTGCTGCTTCATTAGAGGAAATAAAAGGTGCAGGATGATAAACCCTCAGGTGCTCTGCAGGGTCCTCGTAAGGCGGATGACGCCCCCCCCCCCCCCCCCCCCGGCCTGGAGGTGCACGATCTCTCGCATCTTGCGGTGGATGAAGCAGCGGGTGGAGGACACGCAGGCGGACCGGAGGATGACGCTGGTGATGGCGGATGAAGGACCGATGCTCGGCTTTCAGACAGGACACGCCCCCATCCACCTCCACCAAGCCGCCGATGGGACGAGATTCGTGGTGCAAGGTGACGTCATCGCCATGGTAACGACGAGCGGAGGAGAGAGGGAGGACCCTGCTCTCGTGGAATCACTGGTTAGGACGCGACACAAAGGACGCCTGGGATAGGACCCAGTACCGAACCACAGTACACTGTAGCTCACACACAGTGTGTATGTCTCATCCAATTTCCCTTTTTGTTAGGATTTCACTATTTTTATTTAATTTTACAACATGTCCGTTGTAGTGAACAAAAAGACAATGTTCATATGAAAAGCGAACCAAAAAGGAACCAATTTCATAAACCAGTCATACATCCAGGACACTCTCTCTTTCTCTCACACTCACTCACTCTGTTATATTTATGTTTAAATGTTTATACACATTGATTGATGCACTCTCCACAATGAAAATAAAGTTGAATCTAATCTTAATCTTAAATCTTAATCTGTCTCACACACTCACTCACTCTCTCTCTCACACACACACTATAGGGGGGAAAGTGGGAGGAAACCGGAAAACGCAAAGATAACCCAAGTAGACACGGGGAGAACATGCTAACCACTAAGTCTCCCAGCCACCCTTCATACTAACAATCCATAAAGTTAACGTTGTTTGTAGTGTTACACTTAAAAGTTTAACCTGAAATCAGACATCCTGTATTGTTTCAGTTCTTTTTGGATCAAAGGAGCGAGGTTCTGAGGTTCTGTTCGTTAGGAATTGCTAACAGGTCTGCAATAACAGCATTTATTCATCAAGAATTATGGATTACTCTATGTAGGGACTATATCATGGAAACAAACATACACACTATTGCTGTTCCACAGTTCACACCTTTCCTGTTTGTCTCTGTGTCTCCTCCAAGACTTCTGCATTTTCTGCATTTTTAAGTGCAGACTCATAGTCACCATCTTGCTCATCATCTGACAGCTCCACATCTGAGCCTCACTAAACTATACTGTTCAGAATCCTCTCTGCTTCAGCATTGTTCCCAGCATTGTTCCCTGCAACAATGTGGAGTTAAATGTTGCCCTGATGTCCGTCACGCTGGACATTCACAAAGAAGCTGATATTTTAAACCAATCATATTTCATATCAGTAGAAATCCAAGATGTCCTCATAGGACAGTAGGAATTTGTAGCTAAAAATATTAATGATTATGTATGTATAACCAATGTCCAGGACACACGTCTTTAGGTTGGTTATCAGGAAAATAGGAGAGGAAACCAAACTGCATACGAAATGTTCTCAGTAAATCCCCTGTGGAACACGTACAGAACTGTAAAACAACAACAAGAAAAGTAAAGGTACAATAATCACACGTATACAGTACAACAAACAGAACATATATAAGTTTAACTTTAGAACCACAACAATTAAAAATCTAAATCAACTGAAAAATAAGATTATAATATCTATAACTTACAACATTAATAAGAACAGATTTCATAAATCAAACCATTAGAGGAAAACACAAGGTATCGTACAAACATGATTTACCTCACAGGAGAACGGCGGTCCATTTCTCTAAAGGCCTAAAAACATCTGAATCACAGTTTGTCCGTGTGGGTTTCCTCTGGGTTTTCCGGTTTCCACCCACAGTCCAAAAACATGGATGGAAGGTGAATCGGCTGCTCTAAATTGCCCCATGGTCTGTGTGTCCCAGCTAGCCTAGTGGAGGGTGAGGGGTGTGTTAGAAAACACTTGGCCGAGTCTAAAATGCAAGATCATCGCCGTGACGACTCCTGAATAATAAAGGGTTAAATGCCAAAAGAAGAAAAAGAAGAAGAGGGCTGATGGTAATGATATTTATTTTTATTATTTAGATATGTATTTTATTTATTTATTTATTTAATTATATTTTCTGCTTAAGTACTTATTAAATAATTCAGAATTCTCTGTCGGCTTCCTCTCATAGCGTCTCCCTTGGTTACGCCTCTTTGTGTATTTTCTTATTAGAACGTTTAGCCAATCACATTTTAGCATCATTGGTTGCCAGTTTTAAAATAGTTTTTCTATATCTATGGAATGAATGTTGCGCCCCCTGTAGCATTAAATAAGTGTAGACCAGCCTGTTGTTTCAACCAATCAGATTTGGAGTTCTCCATATCAGAACCTTCTAAAAGTTCATGAGGTTTTTATTTTTCATTCCAACAATGTAGTGTGGTGTACAGTATGGACAGTATGTACAAAAAAACAGATTCAGAATTCTTTTTACATTTCCCACAGTCCCCTGCTGCTGTAACAAGGTGAATTTGCCCATGGTGGCAAAGGATCATCTCCTCTCATCTCATCTTATCATTATACAGTTCCTGTTAACTGTGTTATGAACATAGGGTACCACATAGAGGAACTTCTGTAGCCTGCACAGAGCCGCAGTCTAAACCCAAACTGCCCTTCACCTGCACCGCTGCTGTTGGTCGAGGACAGCTAACGTTTCACATGAAAGTTCCACTTGTTTATGGAACCCTGATTGTGCACGAGGAAAAAATAAAATGTCCAGCAATCACAAACTTCTGATTGTTTAAAGTTAATGCCACTAAAACAATGTATTAATAGAGAGAGAGTTCCGGTTCACATTGAGCAACAGGCCCCAGAGAATGAGGAGAATTTGGCATCCTGTTTGGCTCTTTGTGTTTTCCGTCACTCCTCCCTCTCTTCTTCCTACACAGCCGGCAGACCTCATAACTCCTGAAAACCTGCTGAGCGAGACCGGCTCGTAGGCTCCTCGGCTCCCGCAGGCATGAGGAGCGTGAGAGCAGCACTCTGCAGCTCAGTGTGACACAGGCCTCGAGAATGGAGATGTCCACGTCCAGCCTGCCAGAAGAAGACCTGTCCTGTCCCGTCTGCTGTGACATCTTCAGTGATCCGGTCCTGCTGCCATGCAGCCACAGCTTCTGCAGGTCCTGTTTGCACAGCTTCTGGGAGAGTTCCGGTTCTCGGAGTTGTCCTGTGTGCAGGAGGAAAACCTCAAAGAGACCTCCACCATCCAACCTGGCCTTAAGGAACCTGTGTGAGGCCTTCCTGCGCACTCAGAAAAACACCGCCATGTGCCCCGAGCACGGAGAAAGGCTGAAGCTCTTCTGTGCAGATGACCAGCAGCCCATCTGCGTGGTGTGTCAGACCTCGAGAAGACACCAGGACCACCGGTGCACCCCCACGGACGAGGCGGCGCGGGACTGTAAGGTAGTGAGTGAGGGACACAGCCGCTTTGTGCTGAGGTTCTGTTGCTGCATTGTGTCTGTTCTGAAGGACTGAACGGAGGCTTGGTGTGGCGGCTCCTCAGAATGCGGTTAATCGAGTCAATGGCGATCTCAGAGATACGACTCAGAGAATTCCTCACATCTCTGTTTCTATACATTTTTACATTTTACATTTTTTTTGTTATTTAGCAGATGCTTTTATCCAAAGCGACTTACAAGGACAAGGGTCTTGCTCAAGGACCCACATTGGTAACTTCAGTGGACCTGGGATTTGAACCCACAACCTGCTGATTGATAGTCAAACACCCTGACCACTGAGCTACCACTCCCTATTCTATACAATGTTTAGAACTTCACATTCTTGGACAAAGTTAGAACCTAAAGCACGTCTTCAGCTTGTACTGAAGCACCGCTTTAGGTTCTTGGAAAGAACCAATCAGGTGCATGAGCTGTTGGTATTTATATTAAAATGTACAAATCAGGCCAAACCAATAATTCCAAGATATAGGTATTAACCACAAATCTATCACAAAGAACCAAACAGGTCAAGTGAGTCAGTCTGACACACAGGAACTCACAGCTTTCATAATGAATCATTTAAAGAAAAACAAAAACCAATAAAAAGTGAGAATGTGAAGGTTTGGTTCTCTGAGTGTTAGTGTTTTATATAAAGGCTGAATCTTCTGATGGTTGAACATATAAGTTCACTGCAGCAAGATGTCAGGTCTCCTTCCTCCGGGTTCAGTTGCGTTCTTTATGGATGTTTTGACGACTTTCTCTCTTTATAAAGTTTTACTACAACATCGTAAGGTGTGTCTGAGGTCTGAGTCTGCTGTGGGGTGTGAGGACCTGAATGAAATCTCATTTCTAGTTCATCCCAACAAAGTTGGATGGCGTTGAGGTCAGGGCTGTGTGTGGGTCAAACTCACACATCCATCCCTTTAAGAACAGTTCCCTATCCGTTACTGAACTTCCTCCATCAGGTCCCACCCATCACTTCCTGTTTTTCGGAACCTTTCTCAAAGTGTTGCCGCAGATGGAGGTTTAAAGTCTGTGCTCTTCATACAGCTCTATAGAAATAGTGAGCTGAAGAGAAGGTGTGATCATGGTTACAGTCTGTGTGAAAACTAAATGAATTCTAACAAAATACACTGCACAACCAAAAGTATGTGGACAACTCTTCCGGTTCAGCTGAGTCCCATAGTCTTATTAAAGACAAACAGAACATTACAGACTTCATGAACATCATCATTATATCGGCTCACTTCAAATGTTTAACAAAATGAAGTTATAAAATCAAATGAACTCATGTTTTTCAGGACAGACTCAGAGCTTCACTGACCACACTGATGGACAAGCTGGATCACATCAATAAACTCAGAACAACTGCAGCTTTAACACACGAGCACATCAAGGTACACATTCTTCTACTGCACACCAACTCACACCAACAAACACTAACCCACACGCTAACACACCCACTGACACACACACCAACACACACTAACCCACACGCTAACACACACACACACTGACCCACACACCAACACACACCAATACATTCCAACACACACCAACACACCCTGACCCACACACCAACACACACCAATACATTCCAACACACACCAACAAACACTAACACACAACACACACCAACCCACACCAACCCCACACTTAAATACACACTAACCACACTAACACAAACCAACACACCTGCACCACCATGTCCAGCTAAGGATCATCCACCACGCTAATAACCCCGGCTCTGTCCAAGGTCCTGATCTGTGGTAAAGGGAACTAACAAGGTATGTAGAGGAACAGCTGGACTACAGAATGGAACTGTAGGACTACAAACCCCATCTGTATGGGAGGTAGAGCTGATGATAAATAAAGTGGTCAGTCAGTGGATGTGTTATTTGGTTAAAATAGGAAGTAATCTGTAAACATACACCATGGTAATGATTAGATGTTGGTGTTTGTATTGATTATCAGCAGTAATTAAGCTCAGGTGATCGATCAGATGAATCTGTGTTTCAGAGTCAGTCCGATCACACAGAGGAACTGATCAGAGAACAGTTCCAGCAGCTTTATCGCTTCCTGCAGGAGGAAGAGGAGAAAAGAGTGTCTGATCTGAGAGAGGAGGAGAAGAGGAAGCTGCTCGTCATTAAAGAAAGAGAAGAGATGCTGCTGCACAGAGCAACGGCTCTCATAGAGATCATTAAATGCACTGAACAGAACCTCTCCGCCGACGAGCTGACCATGCTACAGGTACAGTCTGCTGCTTATCTTAATATAGTGTACAGGGTGGAGGTCAGGGATCAGACTCAGAACTTCCAATCTGTTATTAAATCAGAATCATGGTTCTATGTCTCGTGTTCTTATTTTCACAGAACTTCAGCTCCATCATGGACAGGTATGTACAGATGTTCTGGTCTTCAGTTTAACATCAGAGAAACCTGAGCGTGACGGGGGCTTTGTGTACAGATCACAGGCTGAACCGCATGCTCCAGACGGTCTCCAGGACTCATTAATCAATCAAGCACAGCACCTGAGGAACCTGAAGTTCAGCGTGTGGGAGAAGATGCAGGTGATAGCACCGTACTGTAAGTGTCACCTCCTTATCATTGGGATGCTCCAGCACCTCCATGGACCCTGATCAGGATGCGCAGATTAGGACATGAATGAATGAATGAATGAATGAATGGTGGTGGTGAAAGTTACTCTGACTGTTTCCTCATTCTGTCTCACGCTCTGGTTCTAAACTGGAGGTTCTAGAGTCTTTTTTTAAAGACAGTTTCTGTGGAAAATATGATAAGATTCTCTGATTTATCTACATGGAAATAAATGAAACTGCACATCTGTTAAACATCAGTAAGCTACAACACAGTATGGAGGTTGTATGGTTTGTAATGCTTCATTAATTATGAACACAAAAAAAATAAAGAGTAATGTAACTGTACAACAACAAATCTACATGTAGCAACATGACATTAAGACTTCCATATTGAACTGAAGGAACATGGATCAGGTTCTCAGGAGATTTCTTATTCAACGTTCTGCTTGGACCCCATGAGCCAACAATGGACATAACAAGAACAATGGGATTATAAATCACTTTATTGGTCTTTTAGCTTAAGTTTGTAAAATTTTGCGTAGTTTTTTTAGTAAAATCACTGGTTTTCAAAGCGGGTTCTCAGACTCCCTGTGCTCAGCCCTCAGAAGTCATGGGTTTGGGGTTAAGGAACCAGCCTTTGGTTCCATTTCTGTTCCCAGGGGGCCATGTACAGGGCCATGTGTGTGTGTGTGTGTGTGTGTGTGTGTGTGTGTGTGTGTGTGTCACTGCGGGGATAGGCTACATTTGGAGGACACCCTCGTCTGTGTGTAAGTACAGTAGGTACATACATCACTTTATCACCATATTTACGAAACATCAGGATTCTGGAGGTTGATAATTAAGTTTTTTCATTCTCTTTTAGTTCCTGTAACACTGGACCCAAACACGGTTCACCCCTGTCTGCACCTCTCAGGAGATCTGACCCGCCTCCACTACAGCAGCTCCGGCGCTCCTGTACCCTGCAACCCGGAGCGTTTCTGCATCAGCGCCGAGGTGCTCGGCTCACACGCTCTCGGTTCCGGTGCACACAGCTGGGAAGTGGAAGTGGGTTCCAACGAGGACTGGATCATCGGCGTAGCCAGCACATCCATCGAGAGGAATGCGGAAATCCTGGCACGGCCAGAGAACGGGTTCTGGACGCTGTGCATGCGGGATGGAATGTACAAAGCCATGATGTCACCTCCTGTAATACTGAATGTTGAAGGGAAGCTGCAGAGGCTGCGGGTTCAGGTGGACAGGGACGGGGGGGAGGTGTGTTTCATCCATCCAGAGGACGAGCGACTGCTGCACATCTTCAATCACAACTTCAGAGATGAAGTGGTACCGTACTTCTACACTCAGAGTGAACGACCTCTGAGCATTCTACCAGCTCCGGTTCTGATCACAGTGAAGCAGACCCGCTCCTGAAGGACACAGAACCTACCTATAACACTGTGGAACTCTTACAGGAACCAAAGGTCAGCTTTTTAGAGCTGACCATCATCTTGATGCTAAAAAATCCGAGGTTTTTATTAAAACATGATCTGTTAACAGAAGTACAGCAACCAACCTGAAAAACACAGAACCTGCGATCCATCCATTCATTCATTCATTATCTTCTGCTCAATCCTCTTTGAGGGGTACAATGGGTTCCCCATGCCCATCCAGGGGAAAACATTTCAGGTGCTGGGCAGATACACCCAGGACAGGGTGCCAATCCATCGCTGGGCCCACACACACAATTTAGAGCATTTAATTTAACTGGAATCCATGTTTTTGGACTGTGGGAGGAAACCGGAGAACCCGGAGAAAACCCACACGGACACGGAAACTCCACCTAGATTGGGATTTAAACTAGGAATCCCCAGCACAGAGAGGCAAACATGCTACACCACTGTGTCACGCCGTTCTAATTCAACAAAATCATGTATATCACATACATTTGGTCATTTAGCCGATGCTTTTATTCAAAGTGACTTACAAATATCTCACCTTCATTGGTGGGTTAGAACAAAGGGTTGATGCAGCGCCCCCTGGAGCAATGTGAGTTAAGGATCTTGCTCAAGGACCCACAAGTAACTTCACTGGGATTTAAACCCACAACCACCAGATTGCTGGTCCAACATCTTCAGCACTGAGCTCCCTCTCCTCATGTCATAAATAAAGACCTTTAATTATTTAAATAAAGGAGGCCGAGTCTTTCAGCTGAGATTAAAACCAGCAGATTACAGAAAGGAAAAGATACCAACTCAGAGGAGAAGAAAGAACGAATAATGATGCAACGTAATTAATAATGTAATTAATTAAACAGATTTATGCTGATTCCTGCAGCAGGAACCATTTAACTTTAATAATGACATCTCAAATGTTTGTTTTGAGTTCATGTTTCATGTTAGAGATTTACACATTTTTAATTTAATGATTTATTTTTAAAGCAGCAATAAACAGTGAGGAGTGAACTATGGTTCCGGTTCCTGGAGGGACATTTCATTTTCTAATCAGTGATTTATTGTTAGGACATTTAAGGATCTATATGTATATTTTTGGGTTGGGTTCATTCTGTGTAATCATGGGTTTATTGATGAACTGGACTCTGTATGATGTGTACAGGATGTTCTGCACTTTAGGTTCTGTTTGGTGATCATCACATATTTATTAAACATTAATTACAAATCCATGGTAATTTTATCTTCATCTGATTTGTGTAATCATGCCTCTGCTTTTGTTCCATACATCTCAGATCAGTAACGGCTGAATCTCAAGCATAATGACGTCACAGATGTTACCTGCACTTTTTCATAACTGATTAAATGATATAATTCATGAATTAAACCTAAACATAATGCTGTCTGTTTGATGCTTTAATCAGAGTCACACAAACTGCAGAGGATCTAAGGAACATTCATTTATGTCAGATCGTGACACAGTTCACAGATGAGTTCTACATTTTCTGATCAGAATGCAAAGTTTAAAGGTCACGGTTTACGTCACAGCGTGTAAACTGATACATCATTCAGAATTGTGATTTATAAATGTGATCTGATCATTAAAGTTCGTTTACACACACACACACACACACACACGCACACACATACACACACACACACACACACGCACACACACGCACACACACACACACACATACACGTGCTTATCAGTTCTCCACCTCATTTACAGAAAGCAGAAGCGCGTTCCCGTGATAGTGATCAACAGCGGCCTCTGGTGGTAGTTGCAAAGAAAGCGCTTAAGCTGCACCACGTGACTAACATTAGGGAGTTCATTAGTTTGTGAACCTGAGAGAACATTAAAATCACAACCATGAGCAGGGAGTCCAGGTAATATCGCGTTTAACGTCGTTATTGATTTTTTTTTTATCTTTTATATCGTTTATATCGGTGTAATATCGATTATCATTACTTATTCAACCGATGCTTTAATCCAAAGCAAATTCAAAATCGTGTGTGTGTGTGTTTGTGTTCGTGTTCTAAAATAAAAGAGTCTTTAGTAGTTTTAAAATCAGGAAAAAAAATCCAGGAAATTCAAAGAGATTCAGTTCACACTGAGGGTGGTGTTTGTTCTGAATGATGTCACTCATGTCATCTTGATTTAATAATGAGGGGTTCATTGGTAGGTTTGTTAGGTTCAAAGAAAGACTTTGAAGAAAAGGCTCCTTCACAGAGTTCCCCATCTGTTGTTTTTGGAACCTTAAATAATAAAATAGTTTTTGGGATGTTAAAGTCTTTGGCTCACTTGGTTCTGATACGATCTCTGATTTCCCAGATTTACTCCACTGTGTTTAAATTAAATATTCATTTATTAAGTATTAAATTCACAAAACATCCCATAATGAGTTTATTATGAAGACATGTATGTTTAATTGAAGGGTTCTTCATTGTGACGTTTTATAGTCCATTATTGTAGCCTTGTTGGTTTAAAGGCCAGAACCAGGATGGTTCCCCCTGAGGAATTATTATATATAGAATAGGAAAATATCTATATCATTAAAATGGAGTTATAGAATCAGAACAGTTAATACAGTCATTAAATCTATATAATGTAACACCACAGAGTTTGTGTGTGTGTGTGTGTGTGTGTGTGTGTGTGTGTGTGTGTGTGTTTCAATTGTAAAATAAGAGTCTTTAATGGTTTTAAAATCGGGAGCTTATTCAGTTCACAATGAGGATGATGTTTCTTCCTTGTTGGCTGTGTGATTTATCAATGAGGAGTTATTTGGTACGTTCTTTAATAGGTGCATTGATTGGGTCTTTAAAAGGTTCTTTGGTAAACTGCAGTTACTCTGATGCTGCCTGGCCGCTCAAGGAGGAGGAGTCCCCCACTGAGCCTCGGTCCTCCCAAGGTTTCTTCCTAAAATAACATCATTACAGGGAGTTTTTTCTTGCCACTGTCGCTTCGGCTTGCTCTTTGGGGGTTTAGGCTTTGGACTCTGTGAAGCCGCTTTGTGACGACACACTGTTGTAAAAAGCGCCATATAAATAAATTACTTGAACTTATCTTAAATCTTCATTAGAAATGCTTTTCAGGTTGGACAAGTAAACAAACTCTTGAAACAAAATCGGATCATATCCATTTTTCCTTAAGAATTTGGAGACGCAAATCACAAATCGTAGTTCCTTCAACTATAGCAAGTTGTCCTAGCCTAGGAAAACAAGCCCAAACCATAATACTACCACCACAGAAAGCAGCAGCCTTCTTGCAACGCTGCCATGCACACCATTGTCCATCAGTGCATTCCTGATAATAGACTCATGAATATGGGAAATGTAGAAAACCCTGAGTTACCATGACTATCTTTGTGACCTTACAGATTATTAAACATTGTGCTCTTTGCATAAAATGGAAACAATGGTTTGACAGACTAAAATAAAAAGAATAAAACAGGTCACCCACATTCACTTGATTTTATCATCTCACTGTCTTCTGCTCGATTATCCACTAAGGTTGAAAGTGGAATTAAAACTTATACAGACACACGCAGCAAATTCACATTGAATGTCCCTGGAGAAAACCATTTAATTTAAAAACAACATTGACAAATATTATAATTCACATTATGCTAATGAAAATGCATATACTTCTTATTTTGCCACAGATATGTAATATTTAATTTATTTATCTTAATATCCAAACAACCAAGTTCTAAAACTTTTGTCTCATTTTTACCAATGTGTATTTTGACTGGTGCCGAAAACATGGGTCAAACACAAAAGACAGGAAACCACAGACAAATACCTTACAAAATGTTCAAAGAAAAAAAAAACATAAAAGCAATACCAAAATAACCCAGCGCACACCATTTCTACACCTGCCATAGCACTGGCTGTGCTGAGACTCTGGGGGAAAGTGAGCAAAGCCAACAGGAAATGAAGCGCAGTTGCTAAAAGACAGTGCTCTGCCTTCATGCTGTAAAATAGCAAAGTAGCAGCTTACAGCACGCTATCCACTCTTTTGTGGCACCAAAACTAGCTAAAAGGCAGCTACTCGTGAACAAAATTGGGGCTGTACACATGAATGAGGAAGACGGTTGCGGATGACACTCCCAATATGACATTTGACAATGTTCCAGCACAAAATGCAGCGTTCCATAAGCTAAAATAAGCTTAGCACTGAAAACATAGTTGGCGTCAGGTGCAGCCTTGGGTTAGAAGCAAGTTTGTAGTCACAAACTCAGCTACACAAGTTCTCCTATTGCACTGTCACTATCCACAGTTGATTTTTTTGGTTTTTATTCTGATGAAGTGTAAGTCCAAAAGGGTTTTTAGCACCAGTTCACACAAAACGTACTTATGGAATGGAACTGGTGATACATTTAATTTAAAAATATTTAATGGATTAAATGATGGATTAAATGTAGAGGACAAATTCCTCAGTGTAAGCCTATTAGACCAAATAGATCACTTTATCACTTCATTTCTCCCCTTATCAAAAATTATATCGATCAAACACTTGTTAATATTGTGTATTACAATAGCTGAGATTTAATGACTTGTAGCATTTTATTACTTTGAGAATTTATTTCATTAATTGTAAAAACAGACTAAATAGTCTAAACAGTGGTGTAAATTACTGTTCCAGAAGCTTAGTTTGAATCTTATCACCCAAATTACTCCATTAAAATACAGAGTGGAATACAAAGCTTTTAAAATAGTATTGCAGAATAAAAAAAATGTTTACCTGTTTTACGCTGAATGGATCCAGGAAACGAAGGTAAGTTCATTCATTATCTTCCGCTTTATCCTCTACTAGGGTCACAGTGAAGTTCCACATGCCCGTCCAGAGGAGAACGTCTCGGGCGACACGACCAGGACAAAGCGCCGATCCGTTGCTGGGCACACACTCACACACACAGAGAGAGCAATTTAGAGCATTCTTTTTACATTGAATCCATGTTTTTAGAATGTGGGAGGAAACCGGAAAACCCGGAGAAAACCTACGCTGACAGGGGGAGAACATGGAAACTTGTCACCAAAAGAACCAACCAATAAGCAAACACCGATAATTAACTTAAATAAGGACCGATCAGGTGAATTATCTGATCGGAGGTGCAATTTGTTTGCTTTTTGCTAAAGCTACGTCATTTCAAAAGATTAACTGAATTGATTAGCCATTTATTTAACACTACCAGGGCTCTTTTGCACCTAACTTCTGACCCCATATTAGTGGTGCTTAGCAATGAAATTAGACAAATTCAATAACACGCTCACATTTCAGAGTGTTAACCAGACAGTGGGTAAATAAATTAGTTAATAATTGCCATATGACCTTTTGCACCCAGACAACCCACGTATGGCATCAAACTTTATACCTTGGATTTCGGGAATTTTGAGGAAATAAATACAAAAATACGTACAAGTAGAAAAGAAGCCCAAGTTAAATAAAGCAGACTGAATTATGTTTTTTGAAGAGTTCATTTATGTAAATCTGTTTTCTAGGTCGACTTTGAGGATGTAATTGCAGAACCTGATGGTACACACAGTATGGATGGTGTGTGGAAAGCCAGCTACACTACATTTACGCTGTCCAAGTATTGGTGTTACCGTGTTCTTTCTGCTGTCTTTGGGATCCCTGTGGCACTGCTCTGGGGATTCTGCTTTGCCTGCATCTCCTTCTGCCACATCTGGGCCGTTATGCCATGCATAAAGAGCTACCTGATCGAGACACAATGTCTGAGTCGAATCTATTCGCTTTGCATCCACACCTTCTGCGACCCTTTCTTCGAGGCTCTGGGGAAAATATTCAGCAGCATACGAGTGGCACTTCGCAAAGAAGTGTAAAGTTTAAAAAAGAAAACAATGTTCACGTTGGCTGCCGGATCAGAATGTCTTTCTTTTTGCCGTTGACATTTGTTCGAATTGGTCAATCCTTCACCTTATGTTCTTGTTATGAAAAACATGCAGGCAAATAGAAATAATGATTGATTAAATGCTTATTTATAGAAATATACATTTCTTGTGTGAAAACTAATCCAGGGTACAGTAATTTGTTGCCAATTGCATCACTTTAATTAGTATATTTAGTATAGAGGTGTCCCGAATCCTATGTTTTGCCGATAACAAATGTAGAAGAAGAGGAACTGGACAGATACTGTATGTACTTGTTTTCATTAAGATAACAAAACCCAATGTTAAAAATGCAGTGAAAGAAAACCACAAGACTGTTAGAAATATTTCAGTAGTTCCTTTTTTTTGGTTAAAAATGTATTACTCTGTATCGTAATCTCTTCTGTGATCTATTCTGTGGTGTTTGGTTTCACAGTCTGGCACCAAGTTGGAACCAATTTAATATTTTGGCTACATACACATTTAGAGTCGTCTTTGCGTTGAATTATTTGAAAGACAGATGCAAACAATGGTGTTATACTGTATATTAAATGCATTATTACAGATAGATTTAAAGGTTCATTAACATTGTTATAGATTGTGGTTAATTATATGTTCAATAATTATTTTCATAAAAGATGTTTACTACATAATAATGCCTTGTTTGTGTTTGGACAAAATAAACCTCATTTTAAAATGTTCTTTTTTTTTCTGTTACTTTTAAACACAGCATTTTATGCACATGATGGAAAACTGTTTATCCAGTAAAATAATTACAAACCTCGAAAAAAGACTTGTAAACTATAAACTAAATGTAAGTATGTCAATATTACAGTCTATACTATAACTATAATATTTCCTAATTCAGATCAACCAGAAGCAGTACACAAGGTAAGAGAAATATGACCTCGTGACATCTCAAAAATGCTTCAACAAACAATTATTCAAAAGAGCAGAGTTCTCAAATGTAAGGATCAGGTCTAGTCCACACGTAGCTGGGTATTTATTAAAACGGATATCTCCCCCACATCGTTTTCAAAAATACGATCATCCACACGTCAACGTTTTGATCCACATGAACCCACACAAACACGAGTGTTGTCGTAAACACTCCAAGCGCATGGATGTCAGGGTAACATAAAGCTCAAATCTATTTCAGCCAATCAGAATTCCTCAAAACAAACATGATTCCTGGTTGTCGCTTCCGTACGATTTGAAACATGGCGCCAGGATTCTTCTAATTCTCCTTCTCCTGTGCCTCCCAATGCGCTCCAACAATTGGGACGATTTTTACAACAATTTTTACAATTATTTGTAAAAATAAACAAGCAAAAATTGTCTGAATGAATGCAAGAAGCGGTACATCTCTGGTGACATTCATTTTCATCAAACGGAAAAGCAATAACAGTCGCGTGTGACGTCATTGTCGCATCATTTGATGCCGTTTTTGCAAGTACGCACGCATACACAAAAACTTTTTCTATGTTTTCTACGTTTTCATGTGGATAGAAGCCCCAAACGCATAAAAATGTATTAGTTCTTCCAGATACCCGGCTATGTGTGGACAAGGCCTCAGACTGAGTTTATGTTTTTCTCTTGTGTAACAGGAATGTGTCGGGTATCGTTTCCACCTGACCCAGTTTCTGTGGACCTCCTTATTAGCCCCATACACTTGGCCTTACTCTCACAGTCGCTCATTAGTTAATTAACTCATTAGTTGGTGTTTAATAGTTAATTAACTGAGTGTTTGTTTTGGTTAGTGTGTGCGCTTATTTTTTGTGTTCCTTATTAAAGCCCGTGTTTCCGTCTGTCACGTGTTTGCACAGTTCCCTGTTTTTTTGCAGTTTTTCTGTTTAAAAATAAATACTTATTTCTTTTTACCTGGCATCCTGTCTCCTTACAGCACGCAGACGCTTTCTCGTGGGTTCCACAGCACCGTCTTGACAGATTGGCACTTTCAACTCTCTCAGCAGTGAATCGATTGGCACGCGCAGTTCTCTCAGCGGTGAATCAGTAAGCACATGTGGCTCCTTCCACAGTGAATCAGTTTCTCCTCGCAACTCCAAATCACTCGGTGCTTCTCGCGACTCCATGGGTACTTGTCCCAAGTTTCCCAGAACTCCCTGTTTCTGTGGTCATACTTCTTGGCTTCGTCCTCGTCACAACTTCGGTTTTATTGACTTCCCTGCCTGCACTTGGTCCCAGCGCGGTTAGGACGAATCAGTGGGTTCTCAGCGCGGCTCGGAAGAATCCCTCGGTTCAGCTGCGCAACAAGAACTAAATACACAAAATAAACAAATAAATAAATACAAATATGAAAAAAAAGAACACAAACTTTTAAAATAGCACAGTACAACATTTTTGTTTACGTTAGCTAGCCTAAAGAAATATCAAGTGTCATAAATGCTGTAGAAAGTTAAGGACAAACTTTAAAAGATTCAGCATATTTTAAAAGTTGTACAGATATGAATTGGTGTATGGATGAATGCTGATGTACAACATATTTAAACAAAAACTTTGTAAAAATACAAATGTTGCATTGGCTTTACTCTTTATCGGTAATACTGTTCGAATTGAACAAATTACAGACAATCGGATAATAGATTTAGTTAGATTGTTTTAGAGGACTCCCTCTGCTGAGGATCTGTATGTGGATGCAGATTTCATCTTCCACCAAAAGCACCAAAACCTGGTTTGATGCCCATGGCATCACAGTGTTTGACTGGCCAGCCAACTCGCCGGACCTAAACCCAACTGAGAATCTCAAGAAGAAAATGAGGGGCCACAGACCCAACAACATAAAAAGAGCTGACAGCAAGCCTCAAAAAATATGGGCTTCCATAATGCCCAGATACTTTGATGCCATCGTCACTTTGATGTGACAGAGCCTATTTCATTTGCTACGATCCAAGAAGTCAATCAGCTTTTCAGCTCAATATGCACATTGACATGGACACAGAAATCGTTTGGTGTCTCCCTGCAGCTCACGCTCCCACTTAATCTTCACTGCCTACTGCCAACAGAAGAAATACACAATTAATCACAAAGACAAGCTGCAGGTGCATATCGTTACCTAACCTGATTTCCTGATATGCTTCACATTCACAAACGCTTTTTATTCATGCCACAACTTACTTCTAAATTTCTAATCATTCTTTAGCTGCTTGACAGTCTGTAGTCACAGTTTCCCCTCTTAACAGGTTACGCTATAAATACATGATAATTGGAGACATATTCAGACAGCAGGGCGCACACACACACACACACACACACACACGTTATGTTTACAA
Source organism: Xyliphius kryptos (assembly GCA_025769995.1). Taxonomy (NCBI): domain Eukaryota; kingdom Metazoa; phylum Chordata; class Actinopteri; order Siluriformes; family Aspredinidae; genus Xyliphius; species Xyliphius kryptos. The sequence goes on along the minus strand of JAOUQT010317288.1, from coordinate 2,924 downwards.
AGCCACACTGTTGTATCTAGTGCAAGTTAAAAGTTAAAACAGACATGTAGTAGATTAACATCCTGTCCTGGGTGAATATGGGTGAGTGTCCAAAAGGTTCTCCTTTGGATGGGCATAGGGAACCAACCCCTCCATGACACTTGTAGAGGATTAAGTGGAAGAAAATAAATAAATGAATGAATGTATTGTATTATATGCAAGCGAGTAATTTATGCAAAGCCTCAAGAATCTGAGTTTTATAGACATGGCAAGCTTAGCCAGGCTGTCCAGAAACACAGTATAGCTTTTTACAACTTGCCTTGTCATGGTCAATTCGATTTGATCTTTGGGGGTTCAGACAAAGAATGGAGTGAAGCAGCTCTGAGACGATTTACTATTGTAGAAAATATATTATTTATATTCATATAAATAAATATACATGAAGCGGGGCTGCACAGTGGAAGTGGCTAGCAAATTTGCCCATCAGTGCTGAGGATCCAGGTTTGTATCCCAATTTGGGTGGCGTTTCCATGTGTCTACGTTGTTTCCCATGTACAGTAGTCTGTCGGTCTATCTGTGTGAGAATGAATGTGCGCCCGATGTTAGCTTGGTGTTCTGTCCCTGGTGTAACTGCTCATTACCTGAATCGATCTCTCCTGGATAGGCATGAAGAACCCCCCTGAGACCTAGTAGAGGATTAAGCGAAAGATAATGAGAAAAGTGAATGAAGGCTTCACCACACTGACATTAACAACATTGTATATTTTTTGTATTTCACATTTTTCTTAAATATTACGACACGGTCAATGGTTTTAGCACACACACTTTATTTTTAATAAATTATCACATCCATAATTATGGTATCTGTAACTATAATAGTAAATTGTTAAGATGTATTATTATAAATCAATAGAAAGCTAGAACACTCTGAATGGTGTAATAAAGAAGACATTGATTTGTTACAGGTTGATATATTTTTGGTATAGATGCCATACTACTGTAGACCCATGATTCTTATAATATACGATGCAAAATCCCTGTTTTTTTTTTTGTGTTTTTTTTTAAGTATCCAGCTGTCTGTTGAGATAGAACAATAAGTAATGCTGTCTTTTTATATGAAAAGACTATAGGTTTTTTCTTAACCATATAATTGTGTGCCGATTGTTCTTTTGCAAAAAAAACAAACAAAAAAAATCTCTACATAATTGTACAAGAACATACCCAAATCATAACCGTCAGTATCGAAAAAAACCCTAATCCTAAACTAACAGTTATTATGTTATGAACAATGAACGAAATTTACAGCACAGTCTGATGAAACTTGAAATATCAGATCACTTCAAATATTGATCTTTTAAAGGCCTCCATCGAGCCAAGTGGGGTATATATTAGATCAAAAAACCAGGTTCAATATTGAAGTTTCAATATCTTGGCAAAAACCACAAAATGCATGCAGTTCTGCAAGAATTACCCAAATAGCAAACGGATACAAAGTGAAATGCTCCAGAAAGGCCTTTATTTTGAAGGCCAAAACACCGGCGGGTTAGGATCCGAAGCTAGCTTCATTACGGTTTGCACCATCTGCTGTGACATCACAAGCACCTTGTGTCTTTCCTTTTCACGCTGTATGTTCCAGAAAATGAGATTTAAACCATTCGCAGTAAAAACACCAAATCCCGTTTTCCAGCAGCACTGTCACATTTCAGAGCTATTAGGCTCAACTCCAAACGCATGCTCCAAGTGACGTCTGTGAAAAACATAGTTTTGTTCTTGATATGATCGTTCCTGGGAGGTGAAGCTACGTGCTTACGTGCAGGATGTCTGAGTGACACTCCTCTGACTGCTCGTGCTCTTGATTACAAAAGTCGAAGAGTTGCTCTTGTGGCTGGAGTTGTGTTCCAGATCGCAGCGGCACTGGGGTGACTTCAGGTAACGTTGCGGACAGCAGAGTAAGTTCTGCTTCAAGTCATGGAACAGGTGTCCAGCAAAACACATGTAGATCCAGGGGTTACAGCAACTGTTCAGACTGGCTAACAGCATGGAGATGATAAAAGGCATGGCTGCAGGAGGACACAGAAACATCAACTTAGTACGTAATCTAAAATAACAGAATCTATTATAAACAGAATTTCTATTGGATAATGTTTTTGTTGTTAATTTATGCATAGACATTGTGCATGTTCATACACGTGTTTAACCTTAACAGACAAAAACGTGCTATTGCGTATTAAAGCTATAAGGCACGAGAGGGATGCATTATTGTGAATAAATCACAGGAAAGAGGTTGTTGTTAGGCATGACGCGTAGCAATGTACACATCTTTTATATGATTTATATACAGTTATACAAAACCCAGAGAGCCTTATTGCTTATATGAAATGGTTCTGAAACATACTTTAGTAAAAAGGATAAGGGTTTGATGTGTAAATGTGTTTATTGAATGCAAAATCATTAATAAACTGGTCTTTATAGATAGATTGGCACCCTGTCCAGGGTCTATCTGCTCAGTAGAGGATTAAGTTGAAGATAATGAATAAATGAACGTCACACATTATTATGAACGTAAAGTGTTCAGAGATGTGCATTATTGTAAATTCAAAAATGAGTAGTTCCGGTGCTTAAATCTGATTGGCTGAGGTGCTTGTCCAGCCATGGTATTATTCCCAGTAACCAACACCTCAGATTGCTTCACAGTCGTATAAATGCGCAATATAAAATACACTGCTCAAAAAAAATCAAGGGAACACAAAAATGACACATCCTAGATCTGAATGAATAAAATATTTCAGTTGAAAATCTTTACGTAGTAGATAGTGGAATGCGTTGAGAACAAAAGAACATCAAAATGAACAAAATGTAAATCAAAACGATTCTCCCATGGAGGTCTGGATTTGGAATCCTACTCAAAATCAAAGTGGAAAATCAAATGACAGGCTGATCCAACT
>JAOUQT010317278.1:0-14456 GCA_025769995.1 Xyliphius kryptos | reverse complement strand
GACTGTGTGAGTGAGTGTGTACCCAGCGATGGATTGGCGCCCTGTCCTGGGTTTATCTGCCCAGCGCCCGAGATGTTATCCCCTGGATGGGCATGGGCATGTTTGTAAGCATGACACTAGGGAACAGGCAGGTAGTTTACATTAAAAAGACTTTACTTTGCCACAAAATTATTTCATTAGCAAATACTAGGCTTTGACAGCATCAGAACTTAAACAACAATATCACAAGTAAACAGTCACATGTATATCATGCTCTCTTCCCCCTCATAGCCATCTTACGACCGCCTTTTACGACTACACAGGAGAAGAGATAATTAGAGACATTAATCACAAGCAGGTGTTACTGTTTACCTGATCTACATCCTAAGCCTGTCTCCTATTTTCAGATTTCACCCATCACCCCCTTGCACCACAGAGATCTTTGTGGTTATGTAATTGCTCTGGCTGTCCACATTTCTGAGTAGATTAATCACACAAGACGTTTGAAAAGGAAACAAATGAAATGTATAATGTTTCTGGCTATACATGATTTTAAAAGAAAAATCGTTTTTTCCCCTTCATCTAGTCATTCAGCTGCTTGCATTCACATTGTGCTGTGACCCATAACACATACTACTATTCGCACATCCAGGAAAACACACTTTAACATCTGGCAACAAAGTACCAATTGCCTTACATGTCCTTTTAAGGATGACCTGGCCTGAATCGATAAGGCTGTAGGCTGTGCTATGCTGTGCTGTGCAGGAAAATCTTGTACTGTCTTTAGCTACAACACTACTGCATTACAACACTTGTGCCACTCACACAGTCAGGTGTGGGCTGTTGAGCATATGTCAGCTGTCTCCTGTAGTTAGCTGCCAACAGAGAGAAAGGGAAAACGATGCCGTAGAGGGCCCGCCAGGCACTGGGGTCAGCAAGACTGAAAAAATTCTCTCTCGCTGTAAGGCTGCAAATTGACTGTGACATTTAAAACACCACATGAGATGAAATGTTTGCATTAATAAGTTACAGGAGCTTTCCTCGATCTCCTATGAATTGTGTGCTTTAATACACAATGTAGCTGCCTGCTTCTTGGATTAGGTTGTTTCCTGACAACACATTTGCCATTGCTGCTTTTTTTTTTGCATTTTCCCCATGTTAAAAAATTAAATGTTTTATATCTTTGTAAAAATAAATATTTTAAATGTGATAGGTGTGATTGTGGAAATTTTAACAAGCTAATGAACTGCAATCAACAATTCCATGAGTTTGCAGTGTTTTTTTTTTTTAAATAGTGTAAGTTTATTTCATTATTTATTCATTCATTCATTAATTTTTTTCTGCCCACCCCAATGGGATTTGAACCAGGAATCCAAAGCGCTGAGCAGCGATTGTGCTAACCATTAAGCCACTTCATTATTCAATATTTCATTATTTAAGCCCATAATCAGGCTTAATCATTCTTAAAAACCCCTAATTAAAAAAAGAATAAAAGAAATGATCTGGGAAATGATGAGGTTTAAATTAGGTTTTAAGGTACACTGTTCAAACTATGCAGATACTTTACTGACAAACATACAGTTTTCTGTAAAATATTGAAGGGCGTCTTATTTGATAACAATGCACATTCTATTTGGACTTGCCTGTTTGTTACTATAGCACCCACTAGTAAATTTACATGTAGGAAATGTACATCCTTTATGAATGTTATAAATTTATTTAGTAATTAGACTACAGAAAATAGTTAGAAAAAAGAATTATAATTGAAATGTGAATTGTCTTAAAATGTGATCTCATTATCTTGACCACTTACTATGCCCATCCAGTTACCTCAAGTCCATGTTTTTGGATTGTGGGAGGAAACGAAAGAACCCAGAGAAAACCAATGGTTACATAAGGAAACATGGAGGTGTTTACATGAAAGTACTACAGCACCACTAAAACATTAAAACATACACCACCCAATTTTTACCTGTTCTGTAATGGAACAGTGAAATATCAACGGACGTAAAAAAAATAAAAATAAATCTGGTGCAGATACAACAGTAAACAACTGTAAAAGTGTATTCATATGGTAAGGTGCAAGTGACATGGCAAACCTTAAATCTGCATTATTGTATTTTAAATATAGAGTTCATGGAAATGCCAACCAAATTCAATACATCCCACCCTTGAGAAACCATATATGGTATGGCTTTAAAGAGAGGCATTTATGCTCATCATTTGTGCCGAAATTATATGACTAATAGGAACATTTCATAGGAAATGAACATAATGGGTCATTTGAAATGCCTGGACTCAAACCTGAAAAGCTCAATGACCTTGTTCATGATGTTTTTATGACTCTAAAAGAATGGGAAATGGCAGAAAGTGAAATGCAGGATTTGAGCAGTTTAGCTTCATCTCTATTTTGCCTGGAAATGGTGAAGCAATCAAGTAAAAGTAGCAGTTGGCTGTAGACCTTCTTGACGGTTTTAGAGGGATAACCAGATGCTCAGTTAGCACCATTTAGTTTACATTCCACCTGATAGTTCTGTTCATAGATCCGTACAGTTTTTATTGCAGTAAGGCAAAGTTAAGATAAGGGCATACCTTTTCTACAAACGTATTTTGTTCTGTTGATATAAAGTCTAAATGTTTTTTAACTCATAAAATGTTTCTTTATATTTAATATTTGTAATGTTTATGCTTGCACTGAGCAGCCATGACATTAAAATCCACAGGTTTTATTGTAACCATTGATCTCCGTATGTATAAAGCATGCAAAAAATACTTCAATCATCATCAAGAGTAAATAACCTACCTGCTGTTTAAAATGTAAAAATTAAAATATGATGTATCATCATATTATTGTTTTTAAAACTTATTTAATGTTTACACAATATGTTAACATTTGACCATCACATATATTATGCTATGAGCATGAATATTATATTGATTCCTAGTTTCATTAACCTCTGCTCTTCTTATGACCTGTTAAGTAGGATTAGGCTCAAAGCTCTGTACAGGTAAGCAAAGTTCATATATATTAAATTGTACTATCAAAGAGTCGTAACAATGCTGCATCTGAAGAGATCAACATAATAAAATAATAATAATAATGATGATGATAATGATTAACCGGTACAGTCGTAGTCGACTCTCGGTCACTTCATGAATTCATGAAGTATTTCGGCACGTATAGTGGAGTAGTTTGCCATTGCTTTCTCCAACCCTCCCCATTTATCCGGGCTTGGGACTGGCGTGTGTCCAGTTACACGGCTGGGCATACACATACATACAGGGCAATTAAGAATATTCAATTTACCTTACATCCATGTTTTTGGAATGTGGGAGGAAACCGGAGTCCCCGGAGGAAACCCACTCAGACACGGGGAGAACATGGAAACTCCAACCAGATAGGGACTCGAACTGGGAATCCCCAGCGCTGAGAGGCGAACGTGCTAACCACTAAGCCACCGTGTCGCCATAATAATAATAATATAAATAATAATATTAGGTTGAATATTTTTTGGTGTGTGGTGTAATTACCTATCTTTGACCACATAAAAAAGCTTAAGTCATGGGGGGAAAATTTACAGTGATGTTTCTACATTGATGACTTTCACCAAAGTATCTAATAATCCTAAATGCCTCCATAGCTTTCCTACTTACATGTATGAAACATAGGTTCTTTTTTATCCTCTCATTTCACGATCCGCTTATGGGGAGGGACATCTGGTACTGACCTCATGGAAGCATCCAATTGCACCAAGTATGGCTTGACAGACTAAACATGCGACGCCTACCCCAGCATTTATAAAAAAAACAGTGGCCATGTGCTTCCTTAGTTCTTCATCCGCATTGCATGGCCTCACATCTATTCACAGCTTTCCGACAATTTCTGAATAAACCACTTAACTGTCTTCATGGGGAACACAACCTTGTGGATTAGCCCCCGCCAGGCCTAGAGCCAAAAGGAGATCGTTCAGGTCAGCTGTTTTTGCTTATTAGCCGACCATGCTGTGCTTGTTCAGACCAGCCTGCCCGACTGCACGCAAGAGAGATGTTTACAGCTACCCAACAGCTTCCTTGGCCAAGGAAAGCTCTCAGGCCTGCCATTCGGGAAAGCTGCTTGACCTGAAACACAGCCTGTCCAGCCACGAGTTTTTCGGGAATGGGAGTTAACAGAATGGACAAGCCTCCTACTATCGAGCCCTCCATAGTGAGGTACCAAAACCCATTTTATGGGGGTCTTCTGCCACTATCCAGACCGACCCTCCAAGCTAAGATGGACTGCTTTATGGCCTTCATCCACCAGACCTCATATTGTGCCTCGTCCTCAAGAGAACTGAATGTGTCCTCCCTTCTCATAAGCAACCAGGCTAAGCTGAAATGGGGAAACTCCTCAGGAGAAACACTCCCTCTCCAGAGTTGTGGAAGGAAAGCCTAATAGTGAATGGCCTTGTTCTAACCTTGCTCTGGACTGCCCGACGCAGAGAAAAGGCGCATTGCGGGCGCTCCAATTGAGCCTGGCCAGGCTGTCTTCGCATTAATGCAACAACAATGTTATGACAACAAAAAAGGAGGACTTTTCTGAGACTGTTCTGTGTCACAGGCCACCAGCCAAACAGATGCTGATGAGAGTCCTCCACCCAAGAGGAAAAAGCTTGCCATGAAGGATTGAAAGCCCTACAATCCGTTAAAAAGTGCCCCGATTCCCCGTTTTTTTTATGGCTACCCACCCAGTTTCAGTTTAACCAAACACAGAGATGGGAACACTCCGGTCAGTTCGCACAAAAAGTAAGACTGAATCTTAAAACTTAAAACCGATTTTTACTCTAGAATTCTGAAAAGATGCTTAAGGAAGTACAACTTCTGCATTCTGACATTCAACACACTATCTTAGTCTTTTCCTCAGAACTACTGTTCTGTCAATCTCAAAGATGGGTTCATTCATATCAGCATCTTTCCCCGTACAGAAAGTTTCCACATTTCGCACACAACGGTGTGTGTTACAAGTCTATTGTAAAATTTGATTCCTAGAGTGGGCACAATTAGGTGCTTTCGCACAAGGAAGGTTGTGACGTCAGACGCTTCCTTTTCGTGCTGGAGTGCCACCCTCGAGTGCAGGGCTGTGAACAGGACATGGCCAAACAGGCTGTTCGCTGCTTACAGAAATTATCTGGAGCTACTAGTCACGTGGCTGGCTTCCTCCCTTACTACCGGGAATGTCTTGTGATAGTCCATTGCACTCCCCATAACCTGCATCGATTAGCTCACAAACTGCTGCTGTGGTGCGATTGGCGTTTCCTGTCGGTGCGAGCTACACACTTCCCAGGCGGGCTCTACAGAGTTGCGCACATGCGGTTGTGGGGGAACCTACTGTATGGGGTGTGGTGCCTCAACACCTATGTAGTGAAAATGCTGTGGCAGAGATTCAGCTGAGCCACCTTAGATCACTTTTCTTTGTGGAAAAACACCCACCGTCCTATGTATTTCTCAATACGGGATGAAAGCGCGCCGGTTGGGGTAGATGCTCTCGTTCACCCCTGGCTGCATGTGCTTCTGCTCTATGCTTCCCCCCCTCTGAGCCCAATTCCCCTGAGATGACACAAATTGCCCTGGCTTCCAGAGATCATGTCACTTCTTCACGCGCCCTTCTATGGGCCCTCCCAATTTGTGCGGAATAACTGTCTCAGGCGAACAGGGAGATCTTCCACCCTCACCCAGAGTGAGTGGCACTCTGGACCTGACCCTTGAGCAGTTTAACCCTTAAACGCTAGGATTACCTCTTTGCATGGTTGGTACTATTCAGGATTCCACCAGATCGTTGTACAACTGTAAGTGGCCGGTGTTTAAGAGGTGGTGTGCTAATAAAGGGAAAGAAGCCTATCAGAGCTTCATGCCTGATATTCCTTTAGGATCTCATGGATAAAAGGTCTATTTAGCAGGTATATTGGCATGTCATGTCGGTTGAGGCCACGTATCAGTGGGGCGCCACCCCCCTAAATGCAGGTTTATAAAAGGCATGCGATGTGCCTTGCCCTTTGTGAAACAGATCGTCCCGAACTGGAACCTCTTACTTGTGCTTGAGACTCTCTTAGCACCTGAGCCTCTAGAGGACGTCAGCTTGAAGCTTCTGTCATATAAGACAGCATTTTTACTAGCTCTAGCCTCCTTGAAGCATGTCAGTGATCTGCATGCTTCCTCGGTTCACCCTTTAAAAAAAGCTTTTTATTCTCTACAGCTGAGATATTGGAGCATGCTGACTTCACTCGCTCTGTCCGTTGCGAGCTTTCCATATTTACCTAAACAGAACTGCATCACACAGGAAGAGTGACAAACTTTTTATTTCTTGCCTCCCCTTCCTCCCGCACATGGGAAGGGCCATCTAGAAACAGAGACAGATGCGTGTTTGCCTCCAGGGCATTCATTCAGTTTTGCTAGGATCTCTCCACTCGATAAAATCATAAAACCGGGGTAAGGGTCATAATCTTTAGATTTTTTCTCTCAGTAAAAAAAAAAAAGTACTATTTTCTGTCATTTCTTTGATCAGGTGTTATTTATACATCATACCTATACATTTTGGACTTGTTCATTTTTTTTTTTAGTTAGTTTATTGTTTTAAAGTGAAATTTATGCACAATTCAATTTTGTCAGGCATGTCCAAATAAAATAATGCTCTATATTTGTAGGCAGGAACATTGTTTAAGGTTGCAGTTTATTAAAGTTTATTAAAAATCTGTTTGAAAACCGTGTAAAAGCTGCTTAAAACAAAAGTGAACACAGTCAATATTAGCCTTAACTGTACTTCCCCTCCCCACACACACACACACACACACACACACACACACACACACCCTATATGGGGTAATTTCATAGCAGTCAATTTACCTTGAATCCATGTTTTTGGACAGTGGGGTGGAAACTGGAGAACCACTAAGCCACCGTGCCGCACGCACATAGATGAATATAATTATTAATAATAACATATGATTAAAAATATATTTAACTTTTTTTTACTTTAGAAGTGTGTATAATACTGGAAGTCATTGGATAAAGGAGTAGCTGTCAGTGTCAAAATGTTGGTGACCCCGGGTTTAGACTAATCGATGGTCGACAGTTGAATCGATAGAAAAATATTTGTTAGTGACAGCCCTAAAAATAAAGCTGCATGGTTGATTAAGGATCCTTAAAAAGCTATAAAACACTTTATACAGGTTTGTGTCATTTCCACGAAAAGGGGCTTAAAGGCTTTACATTCATGTGTGGTTCTGCTTCCTCCATGCTAGCTCACACCGCGGCGTCTGATAACTGTCCAATGCGAGCCGGTATTAAATCCTTACTATCTTAAATGACTAAATTTGCGAAAATTTCGGGAGATATTTCTCTCGTGAGATATTTCACCGTAGGTGAAAACCGGGTCCACAAATCCTCAAGAACATGTGATAGAGCGACCATCCTCCCGACGTTAGCACAGTTAGCTTAGCATAAGCACATCCATGCTGTTCTAACTTACCTCCAGCCAGCAGCTGCAGAACGGAGCGAACCACTCTAGAGCGCTTCACCCAAACCGTGATCTACCCCACTTGCACGATTTGCCGTAAAATATCCCAAACGAAAACTCCTGAATTACAAAGCTTTATTAGTTGCGAGCATCTTAACGTCACTTTTCTGCTCACACGAACAAGTCACCGGATCATCTTCCTTCCACGGGACGCAGTGTTCACCTGTTCCCCAATATACTGACAACCTACAACATCCTTAAAATATATTATACTTTACACAAATTATGGCACTCATTAAAATATAACATAATTGTGACAAACCGCAATTATTTACCAATTATTTGTTTAACAGACGTAAACTATACAGCTATTCCCAGCTCTAACTGCATATTGTAAATGTGAAACCTAAATGTCTGAGGCTCCTAATTTGGCATGCTCCCCACCTTATTCAGTTCAAGTAGAAGCGAAGGGAGGATGCAAGGCACTGGCATATAGCAATTAGCACACGGGTAGATGAAGCGGACGACGTAAAATGCTTGGCATATAGCCATTGGCACACGGGTAGAGTGGAGGGGATGATGCGAGGTGCTTGGTGTATAGCTCTTAGTGTACAGGTAGAGTGGAGGGGATAGGGCAAGGTGGTTGGTGTATAGCAAGTGTGCCCAATACATCAATCACACAGTGCATGTTGGTAGATTGCCATTTAACATTCCACATTTTATATTCTATATAGACTTCCACCTGTTTATGGCACACAGGTAGAGTGGAAGGGATGACGTGAGGTTTTAGGGATATAGCAATTGGCACATTGGTAGAGTGGAGCGGATGACAAGGAGTGCCATGTAGCCATTGGAGAAAAATCTTTAATGGGGAGGATGACGCGAGGTGCTGGGCGTATAGCGATTGGAGCACGTTTAGAGTGCACCGCAACAACAAAAAGGCCATCAGACTAAATGTGACCAATCCCACAGCACCAAAAATTTTAATGAAGATGGAATTGAGGAAAGTAATCTTGCCAAATAATACAAATTAGTGAGTGACTTCAATTAAACATGCCTGTAAAATTACCTGCCATCCGGGCGTGGAACAGTTAATGCCTAGATTATTTATATAGCGCTTTTACAAGGGTGTGGTCACAATGCAGCTTCACAGTGTGAGACTAAACCCCAAAGAGCAAGCCGCAGCAAAAGTGGCAAGAAAAAACACCCTGCTATGTTTATTTATTCATTTTTTTAGGAACAATGCTTAGTGTGGGGACTCATGCTCGTACGGTGTAGGACAGCCACTTACAGATTGTTTAGCAATCAGGTGTCAGTATCTCTTTATTATCTTCTCACTGATTCACTTACTCATCACTAATTCTTCCACTTCCCAAGTACCTACAAGGCTGAAACTTTGCTCCTTCAATCCCCATCATGTCCATACACAAATTAACTGCTTCTCACTTTTCTACATTTGCTCGATATCGCCATTGAATGCATGAACCCTCTAGTGTTACATAGGGGTTTTCCTGAGTACCTACAAGGCTGAAACTCGGCACCGCAATTACCTACCATATCCTTGAAAAAACTTGTTCTCTCTTTCCTACGATTGATTGTTCATTGGCTATCTCGGCTGGATTGGGGTCTTCTCAACTACTTTAATTGCTACAAACCACAAACAATAATAATAATTGTTTGTTTAACACCATGCTATTCTACCTAATAGCCACTCTATAAAAAATACTGTAATTGTAAATATATAACCTCCAAAACCATCACTTTTTCAAAAACAATTACGTTTTAACTTTCACGTTGTTATCCAGTTCTCCACCGTAATGCGGGGTTTTCAAACTCAAATTCAAACTAATATCCTGTATCAAACTCAGAAACTTCTTGTTGTGTGATGAGAGTTAACCCCTGCCTCTCTGTGCAACTGTAATGCCCTCTTACATAATTTTTACACATCACTTACTCATTTTCTAATCAGCATATCTAAACTACTGGTGTGGAGTGCAAGAGGCCCTGGAGGAAACTCATGTAAACATGCAAAATACATCGAAATAAACCAGGTCTCTTCATCTGAGATTCAAACCTAGGAGTGCAAGTCTGTGATGGAACCATGAATCACATTTATCACAAACAAAAGTCCTGATTAATATGAAAAAAAGGTGGGATGGCATTTTCAACGTCCCTGACAGATTCTTAAATTCACCCACAAAGTTATTATAAGGCATCCTTGAATTTTGATATGTTGTACACTGTATGAAACAGATACCGGAGAATCTGATCTTTTTGTGTGCATTCACAATGTCCACTCATTTTTAATGCCGTGCCTAAAGAGGTCAGAGATCACACACGAGAGCTTGTAGAGTGACAATTTTTTTTTAATGTGCTAATGCAGCCGTTTTGTTTTATTAAACCATAAACAAAAATATCATGTCATTTCTTGAATTCTTTCAGCATCAGCTGTTAATATCATGTTCTTTAATTTTATTCAGTTTTTTTTAATTAACAATGTGTTGGAAGTGCACATCCATACTCTTGTAGTAAATTTTCCAGACTATCAGCCCTTCAGTTCAAACATAACCACAAGTGGATTATTCAACAAACTTTACACTTTGGAGACGGCAAAATAAAAGTCCAAATAAGACATTTGCTAAGACACTAGTGACACAAGTGCCTCCTAAAGGAATTAAAAGGAATAAAGTTTTACAGATAAGTTATGATATGAATATGCATTTATATAAATAAATTTACATAACCATCTTAGCGAACATTGGAATATGTCCTCTATTATAAAATCACTTCCAACTGAAGTTGTGTTACTGGTTTCTACACTGGTGTAGCAAACTTCTGAAACCCTTCTCCATTATTCAGACTATGGACCGGCGGCTACAGCTGCCCATGGAAGCAGAGCAAATTAACATACATTCACACACAGACTTTACTCTTGTTGGGCAATTAATCATGTTCAATCCACATTTTTCTTTAGAGGGAGGTGGGAGAAAACTGGAGAATCTGGAGGAAACCCAAACAACATGGTGAGTCCTCAAACCCTCCACATTTTACTGAAGTGGGTCAATATTGTGCTACGAGCTCAAGTCATATAATATAAAATATACAACATAAATAAATATGAAGTGATCATAAATGTTGTCGAAAAGATTGTCATTCAAAGGAATCAACCCTTTTTTATAATGAGCTTGTAATTAGTAAAACAGCCTACCTTTTGGCTTTAACTGTAAGCCTTTCTTGAGCTTTGCTTAAGGTTATCTCACTTCCTTTAGGCTTTAAATGTGTGTCTATGTGTCAGTTCAGTCCAGCCATCAGGAACCCTGTTAAAAGAAGGAGAAGAAGAAACCTTGATTTGGAACGTGCATGCTTAATGTGCAACATTAATGGGAGACTAAATAAAATAACTACTAATACGCATAAAAAAACCACTGGGTTTCATTTCTGTTTTCAGGTTTTCCACTTGAAATATAAGAAGAAATCCAAAAAAGGCACAAATAAAACAGCCTTTCCAATACAAGCCCCTATACTTCATATAATGCTGAATATGAATTTTATGTATTAACAGTCTGTCTGTCTGTCACACTGCATCTCAGGAACGCCACGCACATTACCGTTAGGCAGAAAATGCTGACAGATGGGAAAAGTAGACAATTTCGTCATCTTATAGAGGTAAACATTTGCTGCTCTTGCGCACTGTATTTCAGTGACTCTTTACCCTTGTAAGAGGGGGTATACTAGCACACCATTGCAGCACACACAATACCCCCTCCCCTTCTCACGACACATTGCAAAGGTCAAAGTCACATGAGAGCTTGAAGGACAGACACAGAAAGTCTCTAATCGCACATGGTACATGGTTCCTTCCATCTGGGTGATAATTTACCAGCTTAAAGAGCTACAGAACTTTAATGACGCCCAACATTTATGTGTAGTTACAGCTTATAAAGTAAATGTAAATTAACCACTTAAATGAATTTAATTTACTATAATCGTTTGAAATATTGCAAGAGAGTATTTTTTAAAAACTGCAGTGATTTTAATCAGTTTAAAGCATCTTAGTTTAGATAGACCACCTTATCTTAGTAAAATGAGTTAAAGTGTCAGCATTTAACACTTGCAAATGATGAAGACAGGATCAAGGAGTTTTAACATTTGGACACCAAGTACTCAAAGTGTCAACCCAGTAAGAGCTTTCGGGAGAAATCCACAAAGTGTGAATGACAAAATGCCTTTTGTTTTTTGATAACTTTAACAAAGTTTTGTATTTATAACAATACAGTGTTAAAGATTTATTGAGGTTACTTTAATCCTTTAGATAAATATTTAGTCTGAAGGCTAATAAAAATAATTTGAGGTAAGATTATAGTTTTAATTTCAAACTCCCAAGATGTAACCATCCGGAGATGTTCCTGCTTCACAGATATTGTGAATTAATTCAGAAAGCACACCGTATGTAAAACGGATTGCTGAAGCTCCTGAGTAGCGGCTCAACACGACTAAAATGGGATGAGTTACAAGACCTGGCTATTCACAGCAAGTGAGACACGGCCGAAACACATTGTTTTACTAGTCACCACATTTCAAGCATGAATTAAAGTCACTTTGGCCTTCTGCTGTTATCTGAAGGTAATGCGTAAAACTGATTCATGGAAGAGATAAGGCACACTAAGGTCATCAGCCTTCTTATGTAGCCTGCGATTCAAATGCAATGTGAGCATGAAGCAAAGATCACAGACGCGGTTCTCTAAAGGTGACATTGCAAAGTGAGCCTGACCCGTACAACGCCGATTTCTAAAATTGGATTACAACTTCTTAGGAGTCGGGATTCCCATTACTACCATCCTCATTCCCAGTTTTGGTCTGAACTTGATGGATTAATACCAGCTCAGTGATTTTGGGAGTTTTACAATCAGACTTTGGAATAAAAATCATTTTAATGGTTAGGCTTCTTTGCACATTCTTTAACAGGCGATTCATTTGATATTACCTACACAAGTAAAGGCTATTGAACTTTTTTTGACCTCTGATTCCCCCATGTTCCCACTCTGACCAGAAGTCTAGCTGTAAATCACTTAATGACGACACTGTTGTAGTCTTCGGCATATTTGACCTTAATTCAACTCTTGTTAACCTTAAATCAGATTGGCAATCAGCAGTAGTAGGTCAAAGGGCAGACACAGATGGGTCTGCTTAGTGTTGATCACCACTTAAGCCCATCAAAAACTCTATGAACAATGTTAATACTAATAAATAGTGAATATGGTGAATAATTACAAAATTTAGTCTTTTTTCTATAAACCCTATAGGTGGGACAGGTAACAGTCGGGTAAAATGAATGACAAAGTCTGAAATAGAAGTGAGAACATGTCAATATATTAAACGGAGACTGCTAGTAAATTCCCTTAATGCCAGGTTGCCCCGTGATAATCTGAGTCAGTCTTATTTTGGGACTGCGACTGAGAGACAGTGGAAACTGCGCCAGTTGGGGGAACCTGCACATTATTCTGGAGTAAGGATTAGGACAATACGATCAAGGTCAGCACACATCAGCACGTTGTTCCAGCCTACTGCAGACTTTCCTGGTTACTTTAATAAGTGTGCGCCACCGTGGTTAAGATCCAGACTCGGAATCCCGCATTTAGTTATGAAGTCAAAGCAAAGAGGAGATTTACAGTAAACTTGCAGTCTGACAGGATCACACTGATGGACTGGATAGGGATTACAGACGGTGGCAGTGCTGTGTTCACTCTGCACCCTACATGCAGGTTATAATCGGGTTCCTCACAGAATTAAAAAAAAAATGAAGAAAAGCTCACACAACCTGACTGGCAGGAGCGATTTACTCACCAGCACTCGTGATAATACAAGTGGACGCAGTTATGTAACGAGCTGCATTTGTCAGGAGCAAGAGTCGCGGATCATCTCTCCCCCTGCATCCCCCTTCTCACAGAGCCAACCCGCAGATTTGTTACCAGGGATTTACTTTGCCCAAAAAGCATGGAACACAGACAACCGCGAGGACGAGCCGGGTTTTAATCCGCCATTCTGCTTCGTGCAGGTCCGAGGAGAAGTGCTTATAACGCCGTTTCGGTTGCTACTGGAAGCCTGATTCCCTTCTTCCGCTGATCCCGCTGACGTCTTGGACCCCCTCCTCTCCCGTTAGCTCCTCCCTCCTTTACGTCCTTTCCATTTCAATGCTACGTCATCGGCGCCGCAACGCTGTAAAGACACGGCCGCGTTTTCAAACCACTCCAACCAAAAGGCGAGTGCACTAGGTAGGGCGGGCGGCTCTGTGTGAACGACGCTATGCGGTACGCGCGTGTAGGTCGCGGTTTGTGGATTGATTGCCGCGGCACCGTAGCGTCGCTCTGACTCACGGGGTAACGTGCTTCTGATCTGGCCGTTGCGGCGTTTTTTTCGGCTTGTTGCTTAACCGGCGTGTTTCTATTTTCAGCCCGTTAACGAGCAAATCAAAAGCGATCTGCTAGTTTATAGATCTGAACGTTACAGGCAACTGTCCAAGCGCCAGTTTTTAGGGCTGTCCTTCACTCTGCTGACTTATATTTCAAAGATCAGTTACAACATTCAATATTTACCAGATTTCAAAAGGCAACGGTTTGCAAAATGTTTGCTTCCATAGACATAAGGTAAACCTGATGATAAACCCCCAATAACTGCCAGACCTGTGTCAGTGTCTGATTGCACGCTTGTTAAGCCACATCAATCTTCTATATATTTAAAAGACAAAGTCCCTGAACCATGGAATATGCACAACAGAGCGCCACCCCCATTTCCCCTGCCAAACCATGGAATATGCATAACGAAGCCCCACCCACCTTTAATCCCTGATGGAACCCCACCCCCTATTTGCGTGACAGAGCTCCAACCCTTTTTTCCTGCTGAACCATGGAATACGCAATGAAACCCCACCCACTTTTTCCCTGTCAGAGCCCCACCCCCCTTTTTGTCTGACGAACCATGGAATACGCAT
>JAOUQT010317268.1:0-14456 GCA_025769995.1 Xyliphius kryptos | reverse complement strand
TTCAACTTCACTTTCATGTTCATCAAAGCAATCTTTTGAACTCTGCACCCATAATGTTGTGTGCATTGCAATATTTGTAGCAAAACTGTGCCCTTAACCTGCTAACTGAACCTCCACACTCTGCTCTTACTGCTGCTCCAATTTACCCATGAAACCTCCCACACTAAAATGACCGGTGTTTGAGAGTCCAGAGTTTGCTTCTGCACGTCCTCACCGATGTCCTGTAACTAACAAAAATTTCAAATCAAGCTGCACTCACAATCAAAAACTTGAAGCTTTGTCTCTATATGGTCACTTTTTATTGATGCATCAGACAATGGAACCTCTCCCCGCTGTGCTATCTCAGAATTCCTACTGTGATTGAAATGGCATGATGTTATGTAACATTTGTTAACCTTCAACTGCACAATTGACTGCAGAGAAAATAAAAGTATTGATCAGCATCATCAATGTGCCTCCCACTAGGTTTATCTGATCAGTCGGCTTTAAACCGGTCATGCATGTCAAAACATTCGATTAAAACATAGAGAGCCCGAAGAGAGCTTACAGCATTTTGGCAATCTGTGAAGGTTTTTGGATTTACTGAAGCTGAAAGGCATGAATCAAGAATCGTTAAAATATTTAACGGTGTTCTGGATGATTTTGAACTTATTTCTACATTAAATGTCCGGATTATGTGAATATAGATTCGTATTGTAGTTCATTAAGCACACACTGTATGTAATGAACAACCTTGTACAGTAAAATAAATAAATGAAATGAGGCCTTACACAAAAGCCTGTGTTCATGTGTGTTTCAGATGCTGCGTCCACAGAGTTGCAGGATCTGTTTGTGCAGAAGCTCCACCAGTGCTGCTACTTATTTGACTTCTTTGATACAGTCACTGATCTAAAGTGTAAAGAGGTGAAGAGGGCCACACTCAAAGAACTGGTGGACTACATCTCTACCAACAGGGACTTGCTGGTGGATTCAGCTTATCCTGAAATCATAAATATGGTTAGCATTTCTTCTTTTTTGCTTTTATTAAAAATCGGTAGCTCAGTGGGTTCAAATCTCAGGTCCACTGAAGTTACCAATTTGGCTCCTTGAGCAAGACCCTTAACCCTCATTGCTCCAGGGCTACGGTATCAACCCTGTGTTCTGATCCCAGCCAAGTTGTGATACTTGTAAGTCGCTTTGAATAAAAGCTTCTGCTAAATTATTAAATGGAAATGTACTAAATGTAAATTAAAGGGGATGTCAAGGGGGCGTAACAATCATAATTAATTTGACTTGTATTTTTTTTGGTAAATTTCTGCGTGTGCCGTATTGTCAAATATGTTAACTCAATATAAATGTATTTTCACGATTCTTTCATTAGTCTAAAAGTAAAGATTTCAGCAGTCTTTAAAAACAGTGTAAGCCAAAGGTGTATGTTTAATAACAGTGTTTGCTGTAAAATTGCGAAGAACCTTCAGATTTCATACTCCACATTACAAATCGGCGTATAATGATTCAAAATATCTGGAGATTTATTTTTTCTAAAAACCTGTATTTAATGGCCATAATCTTTGGCCTTCAGGTGTCACTACAATGGATAACGCACACAATTTTACAGTGTAAATCCCTGTGAAGGAATACTTTTGATGCTCATACTACATCAAAAGTGATCAGATTTTAGTATAAACAGTACGCCGTGTAAATCATTAAATTCGGTTCACACAATATGGAGCATTACTTTCCAAATTGAATTTTCAAACAGAAATATGTGAGAATTGACATGCCACTTTAACACCACCAGCTTACCACAAGTGCAAACTATTTTTTTTCCTATTTTTTAGAGCCATGCAGCTTAATGTAAAAAAAGGGAAAAAAAAACACCCTTCATTTTGAGTTTCCTTTCTGTTAAAGAGCGTCTACACATCTACACCACACCCTCTGCTCTCATTAGCTACTCATGACTGCAGTCACAGGCAAAACACATGTGTTGCTGAGGCACAGCAGGGTGCAGATGCAAGAGGCAAAGAAGAATGCATTTTTAATGATATACAGCCACCTACTTTGAACCCAAGCACATTTAATTTAGAGTGAGTTAAAACTGTCCTGTGGTCTGATGTATCAACTTATTCATTTATTATCTTCCGATTACTTTCCTACCAGGGTCACGGTGGGGTTTTATATGCCCATCCTAGGGGAGAACGTCATGTCTCCCCTGTGTCAAATTATTCAAATAAATTTTGTTTCTCGGTGCATCTGGTTTGTGTGACTAACACATTAATGCTACATGATCTGTTTAGGTCTGGGTTCAAACTATGCTGCTGTCCTCTAACCTCTTTTGCTTATTTCAGCAAGACCATGACAAACAGAATAGTCCTGTACTAAAGAGTCCACATGCCAAATGGGCCTGACTTTAGTCCAGACATGTTGACCCTTAAAACCTTTCGGCACATTATGAATCTAAAAAGGAATCCCTTAACTGTAAAGCTGTTACAATCCTTTAAAATCTGTTGCATCTGTTTTGAATTGGGCAGAAAGAATGTTTAAACATCATTATGCTGTTATATATTCTAAATACCAGCCTTATCATCACTAACATTTATACTTGACTGTAATGAGTATGTGAGTATTATTCAACATAAAGCACTGAATCGTGGGTGTTCCTGAACAGACTGTAATGCTAATTCATTCGAATTTCAGAATCGCACAACATACAGCTGGAGGCTCAGTGTTGCATGTGTTTTGCAGGATATAAAGCTTTACATTGAAATGCGCTGAGCTTTTTGTATCACGCCTAATCTGCAAACATTTGCTTTGGTATGTAAGCATTAAATATCATTTGACTACTGTGGTGGCTTTGCATAGGAGCCTGTTACCACACCGATTAGAGTTGTTGATTTTAATAGTCTATGTGCCTGATAAATGTGATCAATGTGTGTTTATGTGATGTAAAATATTAAATTAAAATTTTGTAAGTACAGGACACTATTAAAAAAAACAAAATTTTCCGTCACGTAAGGCTGCAGATAATCAAAACCCAGTTAAAGTTGTTTTGGGGATCTAAGAGTTTTGCCATCTGAGTAGGACTCAGACACAAATATATGCCTGCATGTGTGACTACATAGAGACATCCAGAGACTTTAGTGACTTAATAATAATCCCTAACAACTGGTTCTAGAGATTTTGCTGAAATAGGAACCATTAGTAGGAGAGATTATGACCACCATCTGCAAAAATCTAACATTGTATTTAATGGATCTGGGTTCTTTGGTTTCCTTTCACAGTCTGAAAACATGGATTTAGGTATATTAGCTGCTCTAAATTGCTTTTATATAGTTTGTGTGTGTGATTGAGTAAGTGTGTGCCCAGCGGCCAAAAATGGGCATGGGGAACCCCGAATCCTAGTATTATGAATGGATGGTGTTCAATGTAAAAGTTATAACACTGCAAACAAAAACTTGTTTGATTAAGTACAAATAAAGAATATGTTTATGTTTAAGAATATTTTTATCTGCATACCCAGTACAATTAGTAATTATGTTTTCCAATATAATGGAATTAACTATATATAAAAACAGATACAAATAATATATTTACTTTTCGTTTAGTTATTTAGCAGACGCTGTCATCTAAATCGACTTAAAGTAAATTAAACAAGACATTTGTATAATCATGGAGTCATTGGTACTGCTGGATTCACCCTGATCAATTGGACAAAGCATTGCTCTGTAGTAAATACTACAGGAGGCTTAAATCCCTATTTGAGAGATGAGTGATTACTCATAGGGATTGCTAATCGCTGCACTGTCCTTGAAATAATTACTGCTCAGCATATCAGAAGGTCGGCACTCAACAGCTACAGGCGTTTTACATGACAAGATGACTAAGAGTGGTGCAGAAGGTTGTAGCATCACTATATGGAGTTATAACAGTGGTCCAGTCTGTTGTGAAATGAGACCCTTGTCGCATTCTGTTAAATTGTCCAAGATGGGAGCAGATGATCTCACGAGGACATCATTCAGTCAGAATGTGCTCTGTTTATATCTGAACATACACATCAGCACTCATCCCCCCGCTGCTAACCGCTCCTTGCTGCATCTCAGCACCAAACAAAACTTATGCCAACTCAGGAGTTTTTCATAGGTGCTGATTGATTTAAAGTCAGGAATTGGTCAAAGGAAGCACTACTTTTACATAAATTACTACAGGTGTTGTATAAAGCAGCACATATTTAATACATGGCATGCATTTGCTGATAAATCTTAAGATTTAATGTTAATAATTATTGATTTTTTTTATATGATTTGTAATACTGTGGATCCACGCTACATTCACTGAGCAACAGGAGGATAGTCGGCGTATTGCAGGCCATGTTTTTGTGTGGATGGATAAAAACAGAAAGCTGTGAATTGATCAAGAACTGTGAACCAGCTTTTCAATCTCAACGTATATTTCCTTGATTAATTCTGCAGGTGTGGAAATTCTGTCCATTAAATTAGGTCAGGGCGGCACGGTGGATTAGTGGTTAGCACATTCGCCTCTCATCGCTGAGGATTCTCAGTTCAAATCCCAGTCTGGGTGGTGTTTCTATATTCTCTCCGTGTCTGCGTGGGTTTCCTCCGGGTTCTCCGGTTTCCACATTCCATAAATGTGGATTCAAGGTAAATTGACTGCTCTAATTTGCCCCATATAGTCTGTGTGTGTCCACAGACTATTTGAATTTGACACCCAGTTTTGGGTGTATTAGCCCAGCGCCCGAAATGTTCTCCCCTGGATGGATGGATAAATTAGAATATTTTGTGTACATTTTTATCTAAAGCTACTCAAACAAAGTGTTTAGTTTTTGATATTACATCACATGGATCTCCACTTTTCAGTTCCTTTACCCTCTGGATTCACTCAGGCTTCTCTTTTTGTAAAAAAAACCCAAAAAACTTACGAATGCGATTTGTTATAAAGACAGAATCACTTTTTCTGTTTCTAAATTGCTCTCGCTCTCTTTTGCTGTGTGTATCTTTATTCTCTGCTTTCCTTTGTGTGAACGTTTCTCCCCCTACGTCGGCTCCAGCTGTGTGATCCATCAATGATCCATCTGGGTTCTTGTTGTCCTGTTATGTGTACCCGTCTGTCAGGTGTGGACCTACTGTAATTTCCGCTATTTAAAAATAACATTGATGTTGTCATGGTGATAACCTGCCCTGCTTTCCCTTCCAATTTAATGAAGTAAATGGCAGCTGAACCTGTAGCATACCAGTTATATTTTAAATGAGGGTAATGTTTTTGCTTGTTCTGATTTCAGTCTGTTTTCATGGTCATTTAATGTTTTCCTTTTGTAAAAAAAAAAAAAAAGCACACTGTAAATTGCTTTTTAGAACGTAGATGATGTTAGCCGTGCAGCCGCACATCAAACAAGCATGATAACCTTGATCTGAACTGACTGCAGGATTTAGTGTTACACATATAAAAAAACGCTACAATCACTAACAAAAGCAACTTTGTGTTTTCCCAGATCAGCATCAACTTGTTTAGAACTCTGCCTCCGAGTGAAAACGCCGATTATGACCCTGAGGAAGACGAGCCCACGCTTGAAGCCTCATGGCCACACATGCAGGTACAAAAAACTGTACAAACGTGCAAGTGTCTTAATGTAACCTATTTTATCGATGTTCGGATGTGTGTATATATATGTGCATATGTGTAATTTACTTATAAATATTTAAGATAATGTTATTTAAGAACATATTTAAGAACAAGAAGGCTCTGCCAAACTGCTGCACAATACAAGCAAGTGAAATTATGAACACATGCTGAGAAATGATTTGAAGCTAAAATGAATTATACAGCATGAACAAAATAGAGGGAACAAATTACAACACACACTTTAAGATAACTTAATCATGGAGGAGAACAAAATCATTTAAAATAAATTTAAATACTTAAAATATTAATTGTTGGAGTTTTTTTTAATGGGACATTTGACAATTTAGTCTTTAAGGATTTTAAAGTGCACTGTTAATAATAATATTTTTAAACATAAAATAGGTTTTTTTTTTCACTGAAATTGTTGTTTAGCCTTTTACCATCTGGATTTTTGTCAAGGCAGAAAATACAGCGTGTCTATCTTTTCCAACAAGCACTAACAAGGTGCTGGAAGCATTCCTCTGAGATTTTATGGGCCATGTTAACTGGGTTGCACTACATAATAGCTGCACGTTCATGCAGAAGATATCAAGTTTGATTACATTCCAGACCCGTTGTGTTGCGGTCAGAGTGGGAGAACGGCTGCTAAAATGCACCAAACTCATGGTCACGATTTAATAAAAAAACAGTTTGCCGACTTAAAGCTCATTACATTATTATGATCACATTTTCATTTTAAAGACATGCAAAATGTGATCACATGCTTGTCATAGCAGTTGATCAGCAACAGGGTCCAAATCACAGGTAGGAACCGCAAGTGTGCCAATCAAAAATCCTAAAATTGACAATAAAATAGTTTTGAATCTTTTTTTTTTCTCTATAATTTGTCGTTTTAATTGATTCAGTGTAATTCGGTTCTGTAAAGTCAACATGCAGTGCACACGTGTGTTAACATCTTTATGAACTCACAAGTAAATAGATCATTTTGATGCAAGAGGCTCATACGATGAATCCAAAATGAATAAAAGGAAAAACCCTTATTATATATATTTTTTCTGATTGTATTCTTGACATAATTTAAAGTGTAATACTTGTTTTCTTTGGGATTTCAGCTGGTGTATGAGTTTTTTCTGCGTTTTTTGGAAAACCCAGATTTCCAAGCTGGTACTGCTAAACGTTACATCGACCAAAAGTTTGTGTTACAGGTGAGTGTATACCTATTTTCTTTAATGATGCCAATGTAAAAAGATAATCCATCAAATATTCTTTAAACAGAGATATGTATCCTGAATGTGAATTCAGACTTGGGAAGAATTTGTGGCGCTCTGGTTAAATCCCAGGTTTTATTTTTGTTCTAAGTAAATAAAATAATATGGTAATACATTCATATTAGAATGGAGAGTCTGAACCAGGTTCTCTTGTCCAAGATCAACAATCAATCTTTACAATTGTTTTTGTGTAACTTATCAGAGAGCATCACACAGCTCACAATTCTTATACCTACAATTATTTAAGAGACGGTTTAAATTTTGTCTCAAACACTGGTTTAGTAAAATACAATGTTCAAAGCTGATTCTGTTATCTATTCTATTTTTTCTGCTGTACTGGGTCCCAGTCCAAATTTTATGGTTCCTGTCTTCCCCTCTGAGAGCACAGGCCCGGCTCGGACAGGGACAGAAGGTGATGAGTGAGTTTCCATGATGTTAACAGTTCCTGCCAGAGCTTTAAATAGAATGCTGATGTTTACTCTACAAGAGTGAGAGCAAGTGCTGTGGTCAGATAGGGGCAATAAGAAAGACTGTGTTGAGAGAGATTAGCTGATAAAGACAGAAGTGTAAAAGGTGGGATTGACCACGTTCTTTTTTTTTTTGTTAAGTCATCTCTTTGATCTCAGACTTTCAGAATAAGTCATGAGTTAAAATGGAATTTAAAAAGGTAATGCTGCTGTTTCAGCATTTTATTGTCTGAAAGTTTTTATATTGATCACTTATTTCTGTTACAACAAATGCTCCAAACAGCTCAAAACACTTCTCCAAAAGGCTACGTTACTCTATACTTCCTGTTGCCTAATTTTGCCTAGGTTTTTTTTTTTCTGACTGTATTGTTAACATTATTATTATTATTATTATCATCATTATTGAGATTTCAGGTGGTGTATGAGTTTTTTTATTTTTATCAGGTCGTCCGAATGGCTTCATTTTCACCTGTTGAGTTTGCTGTTGCTCACCAGACTATGATAAATTTTTGATGTTATTCAGAGGTGGATTAAATATTTACAAGCTAGCATTTAGGATATGTGTTGCATTCAGTGCATATTTAGGTATCTGCCACTCATTGTGGGTGTAATAATGAAAAAAGGAAACAATAAAACATGGCAAAAAAATCCTAACATTAAAACTGGCCACTATCTTAAGTGAAAAAACAATTTCTTTGTGATCTTGGAAAAGGATATGTATTAGCAAAAGGGAGAGGATGGAAAGAATAGATGGAGAAGAGCAGAATATAGGTAGAATAGAGATATATAAGTAACTTGGAAATAGAACGGCGTATCTTAGGAATAGAAAGATTGCACCGGACACAACGGCAACATCACATGCCGTAGGGCCAGAAATCTAGCAACAAGCTGCAGGAAGCGAGTGCACGGCAGGTATGTCAGTCAACATATGTATTTTAATGTATGTTATAAAACCGACATTATTAATGTCCAGTCGTGACATTACTGACAATGTACACTTCTGAATGCTTCACATTTGTATTAACGTTTGATATACATTATTTGAAATCATCAAAAACAGATTAATATATACCATGCGCCGATTCCCGAAACTGTGTTCTGTAATTTGGTCACTAGATGGCAGTATTTAATTGTCAGAGAAGCCGGAATCCTCTAGTGATCAGCGTTCCATTTAAAAAGCGGATTAGATCACGTCGCAGACGACCAGTTTATTAGCACTTTTGCTTTTAACAAAGACATTTATGAATGAAACCTTGTTTTTTTAGTATTATAGTGTGTTTGTAACCGTTTTATAAAAGCAAGCCCCCAAGGTTGTAGATTATTCTGAATAAATCACAGAAAAGAGGTGTAACTGTACTTTCCCGTGATTTATTCATACTAATAAAGTATATAGTCAAATGCAACGTTGTGTCAAAATTTCAAAGCAATCGCTAAAGAACTTTTGGAGATTTAAGAACCTTTCTATTTTTATTTATATTGAATAGGAAAGGTTGTCATCTGTCTTTCCAGGCTTTTTATTTATCCTCCCGCTTTCTCTCTCTCCTTTCTGTGTGCATTCCCTCACTATTTTTTTTCTGTCAGCTGTTGGAGCTGTTTGACACTGAAGACCCAAGGGAGCGAGAAGTCCTGAAGACCATTCTTCACCGCATCTATGGAAAATTCCTTGGCTTGCGCGCCTTCATCCGCAAACAGATCAACAATATTTTCTTGCGGTAATGTCCCCTGCCAGAATGTACACACACACGCTTGCAGCTTAATCCCCAAGACAAAAGTCTAACTGCCTTACTGTGTATTTATCCCTCTTTATTCATCTCCTCTTCGTTTTCGGGGTCTGTCAGGAACCAAAGCTGGACTCCTGTATCATCTTTACCCCATCTGTTTGCCCTTTTGGAATTTTGTGATGTGTAAGATATGTAATAGTAAATGTGCACCACAAGGTGACCAGCTGCATTACTAAAGCATTCCAGAGTAGTTAGTGGGCACAGTAATTTACACTGAGTGACCCCATTGACTCAAAATAGATCACCGGAAAGCTTTGTTCATTCATTCAGGGCTTCCACCACCCAGCTGCTTTACCATGTTATTAAATCACACTGTTATGCAGATTGTTGCTATGCAGGATGTGACAATTCATTCACTGCTATATTTTGTAATTTCTTAAGTTTTGTATTTATATATTTAACTAATTACATTACAATGTGTTTCTCCTCAGGTTTATTTATGAAAAGGAACACTTTAATGGAGTTGCTGAACTTCTGGAGATCCTGGGCAGGTCAGTATATTCTAATGTTAAAGTAAACAGTATTAAATAATGCGTCCATAACAACTACACAGCATCATTCATTCATTATCTTCCGATTAATACTGTACTAGGATCGCGGTGGGGTTCCCCATGCCCTTCCAGGGGAGAACGTATCGGGCACTGGGCAGATACAATAAAATCTCAGTATCCACAGTGATATGTGCAAAGCAGTCACATTACAGGATATGTAGAGTACTGTATCTGGAGCCCTTTGTAAGGACCTGGGCATAACCCTATATGCATAACATAAGTGGGCATAACATTCACTCTATAAACATATGTGCCGGAGACAAATTTGAGGAATTTTATGCAGCAGCGTAAACATGCAATGCAATGAGATGATAAAAAAGTGATGTAATGGCTCAGTCAAAGTCCATACCACAATTTAATTGAAATGCTTTAGCGAATGCCCACAAACCTTCAACAACATTGTATGTATGGGTAGAATATTCTTTAGCACAATGTGTGAAACTGATCGTCATACTGGCAATTATTAATATAATTTATTACAGTAAGATATTGATTCATGGGAACTTTTCTCGTGGGTTTCTGTTTTACTGCCATATCCATAAATCTAAATTGAAGACACTAAATTGTCCAAGTCATTAGGGATGAATGCATCAGTGCACTTATTGCCCCGGTTCCGAACCCAAGTCTTTATTTGGTTTTATTCAATTTGTATAAAATTCCTTTTTTTATCAAAATTTCTGACCTTGAGAAAGTCATTCATGTGTTTATCTCTTCTCGAATAAACTACTGTAATTCTTTATACATTGGGATTAACCAGTTCCTACATTTACAATTTTTCCAGAATGCAACATGCACCGGGTTCCTATGACTCGATTGAAACTGAAAGGTGATCGGGCGTTTTCAGTGTATGCTCCAAGATTTTGAAACAGTCTACCACTCTCTATCCGTCAGGCTAACTTTATCTTAGTTTTTAAATCAGGTCTAAACTCATCAATACAAACCGGCATTTGAACAATAAGAGACAATTATAAATAAATATGGTGTTGCAACGTTGTGGTTCATATTTTTATTTTATCTTATCTGTGTGTTATTTCATTTCATTGTATTTGATTCTACTTAATAGAATTACCTAGCTTTGCTTGTATAGCTTTCAGATATTTGTACAGCACTTTGGTCAACGAAGGTTGTATATAGAGTGCTTAAAAAATACAATTTCTTTACTTACTTACTTTTTACTTACTAAATATGATTGTTGTGTTATAAAGGGTGTAAAACCTTGTGTAAAACTGTGCTTTGAAAAATATGCAGGGCCATTACAAACAAGCCTGAAGAAGAGGAATGTCTCTCTGCAGTAAATGGTTCAAAGCGTGTATTTGTTTTGCAGCATTATTAATGGATTTGCGTTGCCCCTGAAGGCTGAACACAAACAATTTCTGATGAAGGTGCTCATTCCCATGCATACTGCCAAAAGACTAGTCTTATTCCATACACAGGTATGAACACACACACCACACACACACACACATGAACACACACACACACACACACAATCCTAACTTCTTAGTGAACTTCTGTGAGCTAGAATGAAATGATAGGTAAAATTGATGAGATGGTGCTTTGAATTAATTGTTTTTTTTTTTTTTTTTTTTTTTTGCTCTGCTTACTGACTGTATATTGTTCATGTCCCTCTTGTACAATTTCCCCAAAACCTACTAACAGGAGAACAGCTAAATAGGAGGGTTTTACCACGAAGGTCATATTTTTACATAAAAAGTAACAATCCAAACAATAATAGAGAAACTGTAGCTTTTTTATTTATTCATTCGTTCATTCATTATCTTCCACTTAATCCTCTACGAGGGTCGCGGGGGGGTTACCTATGCTTATCCAGGGGAGAACATCTCAGGCGCTGGGCAGATATACCCAGGACAAGGGCACCAACCTAACGCTGGCTTTTTATTTCTCTTCAGCACTAAAGCTTAAGCTTTCTGAATAATACTGATCTTTTGTGTGTCAGTGTGAGAACTCACACTCACTCTGATGGCTCTTAAAATTTGGATATTTTTTATAAATCATTATTTAAAAAAAACCTACAAAGTTTAAAAAACCTAAAGCATGTGCAGCTTTAGGAACTTGTCAGAAACAAAGCCTGTTTGTTAAAATGGGAAGACTGGGCTGATTTACGGGAACAATATGGAGATATTGTGTGTGATTGTTACCCACATAGGACATTTTTTCTATCATTGCTTCCTCTTCTGTTTAGTGATATTGCATGATCTATGTTTATACCTGACAGATCCTCGTTTTCTTTTATAGCTGGTATTACACAGTGTATAAAAAAACATATTTTTTTCAGAACTTTTTTTTATTTTAAAACAGTGTTTTGTGACTTAAAAATGGAATTTTCTTTATTAATGACTTCTCTGACAGGCAGTAAAATATTTATGGCATCTTAGTAATAAAGGGTTTTGATCTTTACTTTTTTTTATACTGTTAAATTTGGGGCAGCTTGTAAATGCTTAAATCTTTTATTTATTTTTTAATTAAAAATTTTTTTGTTGATAAATGCTCTCTGTACGTTCAGTATTTGGGAGACTTTAGCGCCATCTACTGTGTATATAGTGAAACATCCCGTAAAATCGCATCTCTGCCCTGTATGTTCAGTGTGACCGCACCGAGGGCTACTGTAGTTCAAGTTTGGATGTTTTGTGGCTTCTTTGATGATCTTTTACAAAATCTGATTGTAACAAGCGATTTTTTTTTTTTTGTTATTTTTTTTTTATTCTTTTACCTCAACCAATGTTCCATGACCTTCAAAATATTAGTGAGTTAAATCCAGGAGCATAAGCACTCGAGTTCAGAGAATTGCAAATGGTGATATTAAGATGTTTCTGCTGTCATGAATCTAATTTCTGTTGTTCCAGCTGGCCTACTGTGTTGTTCAGTTTCTAGAGAAGGATGCTGCACTGACTGAGCCTGTAAGAATCAAGCTTATTTTCAAGTTCTGATATATATATATATACACACACACACACACACACACATTTGGTCATTTAGCAGACACTTTTATCCGAAGCGACTTACAAGTATATCAGTTATTAGCTGGGGTCAGAACACAGGGTTACATACAGAATCCCTGGAGCAATGAGGATTAAGGGTTTTGCTCAAGGACCCACATTGGTAACTTCAGTGGACCTTGGATTTGAACCCACGACCCTTAGCCACCCAACGCACCGTAACCACACCCATACCATGTATATATATGTATATATATATATATATGTAGGAATATAATACATGAATTTGTCAAAATTTTGTAAACGCTTTTTAAAATATTGCCAAAAAATGTCTTTGCAGATCATTCGGGGTCTTCTGAAATACTGGCCCAAGACCTGTAGCCAAAAAGAGGTGAGACAGATGATTTTTATTTATTTGTTCATTAATTTTCTTAATTGATTGATTGGTTTTTGGTCGGCCCAATCCCCTTTACTTGTATTTTAGTGTGGTGTGACTGCTGTGCATTAGCTTTACAGAAACAGTATGATGTAATACTGGCTCTATTTGTATACAGGTGATGTTCCTCGGTGAACTTGAGGAGATCCTGGATGTTATTGAGCCCACACAATTTAAAAAGATTCAAGAACCACTTTTTAAACAGATCTCCAAATGTGTGTCTAGTCCTCATTTTCAGGTACAGTTTACTCTTTGATTTTCATTTTCTCCACAGTTCAGCAGTTACATTGGTAAAATAAAACACTTTACAACGGCTGCGTCAGCTAATGCATCAGCTGTCCTGAAATTCATGGGATCAATGTTTAAAAAAAAAAGAAATGAATTTTGCCTGTATGGAACTGTTCCCTGTCCTGTACAGCTCTACTGATTTTTTGGGTTTGCTGTTTTTTCTCTATGAAAAACAGCCCAAGATCCGGATTAAGAACGGCTGCTATAGAGGGTGTGTTACATTGCTGGCAATTAAAAGTGTTTTTATGTTTAACAGGTAGCAGAACGATCTCTATATTTCTGGAACAATGAATACATCCTGAGTCTGATTGAGGATAACATTGAAAAGATTCTGCCCATTATGTTCGGAAACCTCTATCGCATCTCTAAAGAGCATTGGAATCAGTACGTTCTTCAGCACAGACAGAAACATTCTGGGACAAATGCAAGTAATGCAATTAGACAGCATAAACACAGACAAATATGCTCATGCTGACAGACAGTAAGGTCAGGTATACTTTGTCTTCATGGCATTTTATAATAAAAAAATGCTGCTTTGATTCCCTTATTTTTATTAATTTTTATGTTTTTGATTTTTTTAATTAAAGGTTTTAGCTCAATAAATCTTCAGATTTTCATTTAGCTACAAACTCAGTTTCCTGAAATGCTGGGACACTTTGAAATGGCAATGAATACTTAAAACGAATTTAATTTAGTTTAATCAGACTCTTTTTTTAACCGGCAAGAGACAAAGAAATGACCTTTAGCCTTTTTAATCCTTTTAAGCCTCAGTCATCCACATTATTTATCTAACTTTTTAGAACCATTGTATCTCTGGTGTACAATGTGCTCAAAACACTGATGGAAATGAACACCAAACTCTTCGATGAGCTCACATCCTCATACAAAGTTGATCGACAGAGGTGAGACAGAACCTTATAGTTATATAAATAAGTGATTACATTTATTTGAGACTTTCTTTTGGCTTTAAGTCTGTCACTATCTTACAATCTTCTGAGGTATGTTATCATTTTCGTGTTTCTCTCTTTAGAGAGAGGAAAAAAGAGCTGGACAGGGAAGAACTGTGGAGGAAGCTAAATGAACTAGAGATGT
>JAOUQT010317258.1:0-14457 GCA_025769995.1 Xyliphius kryptos | reverse complement strand
GTATGTGTCATTCCCAAGATGAATTGACACTGTATTGGCCGCAAAAGGAGGCCCTACACCATACTAATACATTATTGAGGTCTAAAACCAGGTGTTTTAGTTTCATTGTCTAACCCCTGTGTGTTTAGGTCAATTCAGAGTGTATTTTGACATAATCAAGAGTTCATAGATTCCATTATCAGCCTTGTATATAAATAGCGTATTCTAGAAATTAGTCCGCAGCCATTGTAAGGAACCAAGACTCAGATGCACTAGTCAGCCTGGAGGTTTATTTGTCTTTGTGAGTGGAGATATTTATAAATATTTTGTATGTATATTAGAATTACTAATAATTTGTATGTTTAATGTTATTCTATATTTTCTTGTATTTTCAGTGACAAACCCAATTGCAAAAAAGTACAAACTGTAAATTAAAACGGAACATATCAAATGTCGAAAGTGAGACATTTTAAGATATGACAAATTTCATGGCAAATATTTGCTCACTTGAAATTTGGTGTCAGCAACACATCAAAAAAGTTGGGACAGGGCAATAAGAGGCTGGATCATGTAAAGGTACAAACAATTTCAGCTCATTAGATCAATTGGCAATAGGTCATTAACATGCCTGGTTATAAAAAATATATCTTGGAGTGGCAGCAGCTCTCAGAAGTAAAGATGGGAAGAGGATAACAAATCCCCCTAATTCTGCACCGACAATAGTGGAGTGATATCAGAAAGCAGTTAGAAAGTGTAAAATTGCATAGTTTGAACATATCATCATCTACAGTGCATAATATTATCAAAAGATTCAGAGAATCTGGAAGGAGCTCTATGCATAAGGGTCAAGGCCGGAAATCCTTACTGGGTGCCCATGATCTTTGGGCCCTTAGACGGCACTGCATCAAATTCAGGCATGTTTCTTTATTGGAAATCTTAAAATGGGCTCAGGAATATTTCCAGAGAACATTATCTGTAAAAACAATTCCCCGTGCCATCCGCCATGGCCAGCTGAACTTTATAGTTTAAAGAAAAAGCTGTATCTAAACACGATCCAGAAGCACAGATGTTTTCTCTGGACTAAGGCACATTTAAAATGAACTGTGGCAAAGTAGAAAACTTTTCTGTGGTCAGACGAATTAAAATTTTAAGTTCTTTATGGAAATTAGTGACACCGTGTCATTAGGACTAAATGGTGAATGGTATATCCAGGTTATAGAGCAAGATATGCTCCCATGCAGACGACATCTCTTTCAGGAAAGATTTTGCATTTTCCAACATGACAATGCCAAACCACATACTGCATCAATTACAGCTTAAGACAATCCTAAGACAATTGAGCCACTATAATCCTACATTATACAAGAATGGGATAACATTCCTATACCTCAACTTTGGCAACTTGTCTCCTCAGTCCTCAGACTTTTACAAATTGTTGTAAAGAGAAAAGGGAAAGTCTCACATTGGCCTTGTCCCAATTCTTTTGAGATATGTTGTTGTTACAATATGTAAAATCACCTAAGTTTTATCTTTATATGATAAACTTTCTTAGTTGAAACATTTGATATGTCATCCATGTTATATTCTGAATAAAATATGGACTTTTGAAACTTCCACCTCATTGCATTTAGTTTTTATAACTTTTTTCGGAATAGGGTTTGTACAAAGATTATATAAATGAGTGGTTCTTCAGTAAACGACACATAAAGAGATGGCATAGTATAGGAAAAGTCTTTAATTTTGTTAACTGTCTGTCTATCTTCATATTTATACATGTCGTGAGGACAGAACATTATTATTATCTTTATTATGAGGAAGCACGATGGCTCAGTGGGTAGTGCTGTCATCTAACAACAAGAGGGACCCAGATTTGATATACAGGTGATTCACTAATTCAATAATTATAGAATAGATTAAAAAATAGATTCAATAATTTTCACTTCAAAATGAAAAAATAATACCCCATGATGACAAGTTAGTTTGTACATTTTGCAAATCTATTTATTAATATAACCTTTATTAATATTAACTTTTGTGCTCATGGTAACTTTCAATGCTGCAAATTTGTTTTGTACTCCTCCCCAAATATTGATAGTATGGCTCAAGGTCACTTCCAGACATCAGACAGAGGTTTTTACTTTGGATTAATTTGAGACACTAGGAGTCATTGCAGTACATTTATGTTGTGATTCTAAAGCCATTTATTTTACAATTTCCATCTACAATCTGACAGATTTTACAGATTTCACACAGAAATACTTTGGTACACAGCACGGCTAATGATGCCACAAGACTCCAGGCCAGATTATATCAATTTCCCCGCCAACATATTTTATGGCAGATTTTATCAGAAGTGTGAATTTGGTCCTATGTGAATGTATAAAACGTATTTAGTTTCATTTAGTTTACAGTGCCTTGAAAAATATTTTCATCTGTATAATTGTTCACAATATACTGTATAAATACACCTGTTCCTTGAAGACACAGTATTTTGTTGGAGAAACACCAGCATTATGTAGACCACGGCCCTGGAAATATATCAATCAGAGTTTAATTATGAAATAATTTTTATTAATTTTTCAAAATTTTTACTGGTTAAAGATTAAAAGACAAAAGGTAACCATGAGGCTTTAAGTATTTTATATATATTTTAGACTTATTCAAGTCTACAGCTTTATATGTTTTGTATCCCCATGGTAAATGAAAAGCTTGAAAACGAAAGAGCTACAATTCTATCATGCCTATAGTATACAAACTGTACTGTACCTTCAACCATGGCAGGACTGCAGACTGGACAGAACTGAAGATAGAGAAGGAATTAATAGGCCTTTTCTGACCCACATGCTGTTCTGTCTAGAGCCTATAGAGGACATTGATGTGTGATTTAGAAGCACATATGGGATCTGTCTGTATGACCAAGAGATGTCTAAACAGCCCAAAAAGGCATCATGATTCAGTGCCACAAAAAACATTTGTTTGCACTTTAGTTGGATTAAAAAAGTATATATTTGTGTAGTATTGTGTAATCTATATAATTGCTATAAAATGCTGATTCTCTAGGTACAGAATTTGGTTAAATAGGGTAGGTGAATATAAGTAAGCCTTGGCTTCCGCCTATTCCCTAAGCCTAAGATTTGTATGGCATTTTATAAGTATTGAGGCTTATAAATTAATCTCTGAGCCCTCATTGTCCAAATAGAATATAACAAAATCATAATAAAAGATGGAAGAATTTCCTTACATTTGTTTAAATTATAGTGTATTGGCTATTTTACCTAACACATGATTTTGACCTTAAACTTATATTTATATATTTATATAAGTTTTAGCAATATTTATAGAGGTCTATTGCAAAAACATACAGGTTGTTTTTAAAGGTAATTATACCTATATATTTAAATTATAATTTAAAATACACATGCTCTCAAATGCTGCTGACCAACTCCAAGGCATAAATTATATGCAGGTCATGTTAATAACCAGATGGGCTGCTCATAAATCTATGTAATGTAAATACTTGTTTTGTTTGACTCTGTTTATTAACAAATATCCTGTGTCCTTTGTTCTGTGTCCTTTGTTTCAGAGGGGTTACTCAGCCAAACATGAAGTGCAGCAGTTCCACTTCATGTCGTGGCCAGAGCATGGCGTTCCATACTATGCCACAGGACTGCTGGCATTCATTCGCCGTGTCAAAACTTCTACACCAGCTGATGCCGGCCCTGTGGTGGTCCACTGCAGGTACACAAATACAGCCCATAAAATTATAGGATTACATTTCGAAGCTGTTCACCCAATTGTAGTTTATTACAGTGCATGTGGAAAATGTTTACAGTACTTAAATTCTTCCGCCCTTTTTTTATTTTACAGCCTTATTCCAAAATAGATTCAATAATTGTTTCACTTCAAAATGAAAAAAATAATACCCCATGATGACAAGTTAGTTTGTAAATTTTGCAAATCTATTTATTAATATAACCTTAATTAATATTAACTTTTGTGCTCATGGTAAATTTCAATGCTGCAATTTTGTTTTTTACTCTTCCCCAAATATGTTCCTCGATACTATACTATCTCAGTTCTACAGTTAATATATTGGTTTGTGCTCTGAAATGTACTGTCAACCATGGGACCTTATATACATAGGACTGTGTCTTTCCTAATTATATCCAGTCAACTGAATTTACTACATGTTGACTCTAACCAAGTTGTATAAAAACTGTTGTATGTAGTGGCAACCAAGATGCACCTGAGCTCAAATTTGAATGTCAAGGAAAAGGCTTATGTGTATGTGCATATTATATTTTAGTATATTTTATTGTAATAAATGTGCTAATAGTTCAAATAAAATTGTTTTGTGGGTTATTTAGTGTAGAATTTAAGTGGATAAATATACATTTGTGAATTGTATACATCTATGAAATAAGGCTGCAACATAAAAAAGCATGGAAAAATTGTTGCTGTGAATATTTTTGCGATGCACTGTGGCAATTAAACGCATCACATATACAGTATGACACAAAACTGGTAACTAATAGTAAAGCAATGTATATTTGACAGACATATATATATATATATATATATATATATATATATACATACAGAGAGGGAGCAGTATATGTGCATATATTAAAGCAGATCAGAAGCCAGAGTGATAGAGATGTGCATTTTACATTTTAACTCAACATTATACATTTACATATAAATGTCAACAATTTACAGAGCAATAGGATTGTTAAAATTTGTTTCATAAAAAATGTAAAACATTTACTTACATTCATTTATATTTTTCTTTAAAATTCAACACCTTTTAAACATTTAAGACGTCTTCTTTACCTTAAAATTATATCCTCATTACATTTTTCTAATATAAAACCAGTAGGATTGTTTTCTCTCTTCTCGTTATTAAAAGTTTAAAGAGTCCCATGGGTGTTTTTTTTTTTTTTAAGTTCCTTGGTCCATGTTTCTTTTTCGTTTTAATTTAGTAAAGACATGTTTGAAAACTGTTTCAACAGAGACCTGGCATTTATTAATCACCATCTTGCACCTTTTTTGGGTTTATATAGAAACTCTCTTTACGTTACTTCTTTGTCACATCCCCATATAAAACGCACACATATTTTATTAAGTTTTATTATTGTATTTCATTTGGACTGATCTTATTTTCCTTTACATTAGTTTTTACTATTTTCTGGCATTTTGACAGGAATATGGCTATGTGTGTATATACATGGCTATGTGTGTCTAACCCCTGTATATACAGTATTCATATAAATGGCCCACTCTATATTTCCATCTTTAATACCCTTAACATATTTTCTCTCTTTTCTTTTACTCTGTGTAGAATACTCTGTATATTTCATTGATGCTCCATATCTAAACCCACTTGTCTTGGTAAATCTAAACTTGTTTCTTCGTTTATTTATTTATTTTTTTTTGGCAAAGTTTTTACTTTGTAAAAAGTAATTTCATTTTCTATTTTTACATATATCCGGTTGATTCGGGTCTTCATGTTTATATCGAAACGTAAAGCCGAAATCTTCCGGATATTTTTCCCTAAAACTTTCACTTTTACACACGTTAACTAGAAGTATTTCTTATCTTGATTGAACAAATTTTTCACAAGGAATTTTGTCTTCATTGTGTATAATGTATATTATTTAATTCTCTACATTTTGTTTTAAAAAATGTGTAATTTGTAGTTTAGAGTTGCCACAGTTCAGTTTTAGATCTTGTCAAAACTTTCAAATTTTAAATAATTTAAATAATTCACTAATCATTTCTTTATTTTTCAGACAACTATCGAGAAGTTTTGCTTCTCTAGATTGAACAATTTTTTCACAAGGAATTTTATCTTCTTTGTGTGTTATAGTGTTAAAATCCCCACATAAAATCACTTTAAAAGCGACTCCTATTAGCTCTGATAAGTTATCAAATATCCACATTTATTATGTACACATTCATTATTCTTACTTTCTTGTTTTTAATGTGACAGTCTACTGTTAATAATCGAACAGGGATTATTTCTCTTTTAGTAATTATCTCTACTTGTGTTTTAAAAAGTATTCCAACCCGATTGCCCCGATCTTCACCTATCGACAAAATTACTTGTCTCTGTTTCCACCTGTCTTTAACATCTTCCAGATCAAATACATTAATATTCCATTTCCATATTCCATTTATGCCTCTTCCTCCACTAACAGCAATTAGCACATATGTGGGTTTTGAATAAGATCAGTGTTGACTGTTAAGTGGCTATAAAACCCCAGGTAGCAATCCCTTTGTGAACATTCTACATGGCACTATCTGAGACTGCCATCACGGTACATTTTTTATTCTTGTTATTTCTATTGAAAATAAGTTTTTATGATGAAGTTTTTTTCTGGGTTCTGTCAGTTGGCTTGGAAGATAAAATTTAATTGATTTAAAAAATGTTTCACAAAGCCAAAATGCTTGATTTGTGTAAAGTCTGTGATTTGTTTATATGCTTAGTAATGAGAAAATCTGTGTGATCATTTTCTCAGTGTTATGAGTACATATTGTGTAGTCTGGTTTGACACAAAATTCAGCATCGTACTCACATTTAGGACACGTTATAGGAATTTGAGTGTAAACCAGCCATTAGAAAGCACAAGCCAGTGTATTTCTAGTGCCGGTCCCAAGCTCGGGTAAATGGTAATGAAGGGAGAGGCCGAATAACAAAGAGGAAGAAGATAGGAATTTGAGCATTGTATTTCTTTGGATAGGGAGAAACTTGTGAAACTTTATTACACATTGAAACTCAAGTGACATTTTGTAAAATCACCTGTATTTGTGTGTTGCAGTATGGGAGCTGGGAGGACAGGCTGCTACATTGTGCTGGATGTCATGTTGGACATGGCAGAGTGTGAGGGTGTGGTGGACATCTATAACTGTGTAAAAACTCTCTGTTCTCGACGTATCAACATGATCCAGACAGAGGTGAGACAAACACAAAACACCCAGTGTATACAAATCCGATTCCAAAAAAGTTAGGGAAAACTAAAAATTGTAAATAAAAACGGAATGCAATGAGTTTCAAAATTCCATATTTTATTCAGAATAGAATATAGATGACATATCAAATGTATAAATAGAGAAAATATATCATTTAAAGAAAAAAATAGGTGGTTTTAAATTTTGTGACAAAAAAATTCTCTCAAAAAATTTGGGAAAAGGCCATGTTTACCACTGTAAGACATCCCCTTTTCTCTTTATAACAGTCTGGAAACGTCTGGGGTCTGAGGATACAAGTTAGACAAGAATGTTAACTCATTCTTGTCTAAGGTAGGATTCTAGTTGCTCAATTAATGCTAGGCCTTTTTTGTGGTATCTTTTTGTGGCCAGTTCAGTAGCCGGACCCCTCTTCTATGTAGCCATGATGCTGTAATTGATTTGGTGTTTGGTTTGAAATTGTCATGTTGGCAAATGCAAGGTCTTCCCTAAAAGAGACATCGTCTGGATGGGAGCATATGTTGCTCTATAACCTGGATATACCTTTCAGCATTGATAATGTCCTTCCAGATGTGTAAGCTGCGGATGGCACCGTGAATTGTGTTAATCCTGAGCCTTTTTTGTGATTTCCAATACAGAAGCATGCCTGTAGGTGATGCAGTGCTATCTAAGGGCCCGAACATCACAGGCACCCAGTATGGTTTTCCGGCCCTTGCGCACAGATATTCTTAGAGATTCTCTAAATCTTTTGATGATATTATGCACTGTATATTATATGTTCAAAATCTTTGCAATTTTACACTGTCGAACTTATTTTTAATATCGCTCTACTAGTTGTCGGTGCATTAGGGGGATTGGTGATCCTCTTCCTATCTTTATTTCTGAGAGCCTCTGCCACTCAGGATGCTCTTTTTATACCCAGTCATGTTAATGATTTATTGCCAATTGACCTAATGAGTTGCAATCTGGTTTTGGTTTTTCCAACCTCCTATTACGTATTATGTGTTGCTTTCACAAAATTTTGAATGAGCCGATATTTGGCATGTAATTTTAGAGTGTCACTTCGACATTTGATATGTTGTCTATATCTATTGTGAATACAATATCAGTTTTTGATATTTGTAAATTATTGCATTAAATTTTTATTTACATTTTATTTTATTTTTGGAATTGGGTTCATAGTTTATTGGACACCTGTGCACACATGTGTCTACAAACCACACCTTATTTACATAATCAAACTTCACTTTGCTGATAAGACATTTGTTTGGTTGTTTATTACATTTGTTATTATTGTCTAGACACTTTCATTAGACACAGACACATACTGAAAGTTTTCATGTACATTGTTAGAGCAAGTTACAAGTTAGAACAATACTATTCAACATATCATATTAACTTTAATCAGGCTATAGCCTTTTTAATAGCTTTTCTCTGCTCTGTCCTTATATCTGCTTTAACACATTCTCACTTTCTCGCTCTCTCATCTGCTCTG
This sequence comes from Xyliphius kryptos, assembly GCA_025769995.1. Taxonomy (NCBI): domain Eukaryota; kingdom Metazoa; phylum Chordata; class Actinopteri; order Siluriformes; family Aspredinidae; genus Xyliphius; species Xyliphius kryptos. The sequence goes on along the minus strand of JAOUQT010317258.1, from coordinate 6,014 downwards.
CTGCAGGAACAGTACATATTCATTCATGACGCCATTCTGGAAGCATGCCTGTGTGGAGAGACAGCTATACCTGTGAACGAGTTTGAGCTTGCATATAAGGAGCTGCTAAGGGTGGACTCACAGAGCAACTCCTCACCGCTCCGGGAAGAGTTCCAGGTCAGAATTTTGTACTTCTTAAAATTTACCTTAGTGTTAATTTTGACAGCAAATTTAGATTTAGTTTTAGTCATAATCTTTTTAGTAATTTGTGATTTAGATTTGGTCATAATTTATTAATCTGAATTGTTTTAATGTTAGTCTACTTTTAGGTCTTCTTGGGTTTAGATCAAATTTGTGCAAGTGTGTGTTTGATTGACCTGGCTTGTCCCGCTTCTCCATATACTCCGGAGTAAATATGGTAGAATGTTTTCATAACTTGTCCCTGCCTTTTACAAAACTAAATACGTTTTGATTGTCCTCCCTGCCAAATATTTTTGTGTTCTTTTTATTTGTAGACGAAAGTTTCATAGTGTCATAATTTTGAGTCCTCTTGTGTACTTTTTATTTAATTATTGTCTCATTTCTGTCATGACAAAAAGGCTTGTTGGTGAAAATTATGACAATAAATCGTCAACTAAATTGACCTAAGCCATGATCAGATTCTCACACAAGCTCTGAATGTAGATAATGAGAACCAAAACAAACAAATGTGATTAAACATTAGACTGTCATTTATTTGTTCATTTATTTATTTTCTATACCCATTTAGTTTAGGGTCACAGGAAAGCCGGTACCCACGCGGAATCTCTGGGCACGTGGGCAGGAACAACCCTAGACGTTGCACCAATTCATCATAGGACACACAATCACACACACTAACAGACAATTTAGAGACATCAATTAACCTATCATGCACGTCTACCCAGAGAAAACTTGCACGAACACAGGAAGACCATGTAAACTTCACACAGAAATTTTACCCTACCCGGGGCTTGAACACGGGATCTTCTTGCTGTAAAGCCACAGTACATTTGAAGGCCACAGATCATTTGCAGACAGTTGAAAAGAGTTGCAGGAAGTAAACGCATAAACACTTTACAAAGAAGACTAAACACCATGCTTAGAAAACACGCAAAACTTGTAGACTGTTCGTCATAATCGTTATTTACAAGAGTGCAACACTCAACAGCTACGCGTATTACACGATCGGTGCCTCCAACTCAATTCCGGGTTGCAGGTGTTGTGCTGGAAGGTGCCCTGATAGATATAGTAGGACCACCTGCATACAAGCACACAGAACATTGACTTTGCAGAGCATGGTATGTGCGCTGTAGGTGTCGTGCTGCAATGTGACCTGGGACATGTCTTTGGGCCTGCAATACATCCACTGGGACAGTAACTTCACACTTTCCACATTGTAAGCTATAGTTGTCATGGTATAAGTTGCAGACATCACTTATAAAAAAGTATTCTTTAGAGTATCTTTAGAGTAAATACTGTATATTTACTTGAACTCTCTAGGGCAACTTGAACTCTCTAGGGCAACTTGGTTCTGTTTATTTCAGGACATAGCCCTTCTAAAGACTGCCTACTGGCCTCACCGCTTCTGATGCCTATTTTCTGTTAATCAAATATTCTCCCTTTAAGCTTCGGTTTTTTTTATTTTTAGCACAGATAATTATATTTACTGTATATATGTATATTGTGAGAGTGCTTTGTCGGGCTGTGGGAAATATTCTGTTCAGTTTACGGACTGTTGAATTTTCTTATTTCCCATATATGCAGGTTTTCTGTATCACAATGCATTTGCTGTTAGGATTTGTTTTTACATTTTAGGCATTTAATTATGTTATACTTCAATATGGGTTATCTCTTCAGATGAAGTGGAGATCACTCAGCTCGTTATTTATCCGGTGGTTATATCTGCATCCGAAGATGACGACCATATTTGAGTTTACATTTCAATCACATTCTAATAAAGTTTGTGCTTTTTTGTATCCTCCCGTGTGGAGTAGATCCCATTCCCAGTTCCATGCATTCATCTGCGCACACAGCCTCCCTCAGCTCAGGCATGCACCGACACGCCCACTTGCTCGTGAACGTGTGCTTTGCCACTTCTTCGGAGCCGTGCATTACAATATCTTTGGGTATTTCAGCCTAAATCTATGCCTAAATAAATAAAAAAATAAGCATTATTAATAATAAAAATAATAGCTCAGGTTTGCTCTGTCTGGGACATATCGATCAAGGTGCTTTGGGGTTATATTAAAAAGGAATTTTTAAAGGGTTTTGACATAGCTGATGTGACTATATTCAGACAGTAACCTGTATGGTAATATTGAGATGGTAGAAAATCACTGTTCAAAGCCTCATCTAATTCTACTTTTTATGAATGTCAACTTAGACTAATGTGGCAAAGAAAAAGTTAAGGATTATAGTACATTTCCCTCCCAGATGTTGCCCGAGTACAGCCCCAAGTGGTGTCCTGACAATTTAAACTAATGTTTGTTTTTTTGACTTATGCGTACTGTTACATAGCGCATGTTAAGTAAGGAAGTCAAATGCCCCTTTCACACAAACTTCTGGAAAGTTATCATACCTATTAGCAGACTTGCTCAGGTAAAAAGAATAAATGACAGACAGCACAAAACATCTATCGTGAGAGAACAGGCAATATTTCCTACAGGTAATTATTCCAGAAGAGATTATTGAGAGGAAATCGTAGTTAATCTTTAAACCCTATTATAGATTCTGTGCTTATGAGAAAACAGCAGTGTAATCCCATTGTATATGTCGCCGTCTGGCTTGTTCATTAAGGGTAAATTGTAATATTTAACTTATATGAACTTCATGATTATACCCTGTTTTTAATTTCTGTTTTGTGACATTGTTCCATTGTAAAAAGCACTATATTATGTAAGTTAATAGAATTGAATTATATGTATACATAAAATATTAACATGCCCACAGTGTTTTTGAGAACATTTAATGCTGCGTTCACACATGCGTTGACTGATACATTACCCACAACATTCACTACGGGTTTACTAGGGTGCTGCAAGTATAAGATACGGGGCAAAATTTTGGGAAAGTATTTAGTCAACCACTGACTGTGCAGGTTTTCCTACTTAGAAAGATGAGAGAGGTCTGTAATTTTCATCACTTCAACTATGAAAGACAAAATGAGAACAATAAATCCAGGAAATCACATTGTAGGATTTAAAAAATTGTATTTGTAAATTATGGTTGAAAATAAGTATTTGGTCAATACCGTTTGCTGTAAGTTTTCACCATGTTTGCACATACTGTAGCTGGTATTTTGGCCCATTCCTCAATGCAGAGCTCCTCAAGAGCAGTGTTGTTTTGGGGAAACACGGACTTTTAACTCCCTTCACAAATTTCCTATAGTGTTGAGGTCTGGAGACTGGCTAGGCGGTATGTTTGGGATCATTGTCATGCTGGAAGACCCAGCCATGTTCCATCTTTGATGCTCTCACAGATGGAAAGAGGTTTTGGCTTAAAATATCACTGTGCGTGGCCTCGTTTATTCTTCTCTTAGCAGGGATCAGTCGTTCTGTCCCTTTTGCAGAAAAACAGCCCCAAAGCATTATGTTTCCACCCCATGCTTCAGTTATGGTGTTCTTCCACTAAACTCCCAAACCTCTTCATTCATCTGCTCACTGGAAAAATTCAGGACATGCAATGGCTGAAGCAGGGGGACAGGCCAGGCACTTTAGGATTTGAGTTCTTCTTGTTTGTTACAGATCTCCCAGCTCTCTGCAGGTCATTCATCAGGTCTCTCTAGATTTTTGCTAACCGATCTTATGATCGAGGGAGATTATCATTAGTCTTGTATATCTTTTATTTTCCTACAAATGTTCTTAAAGTTGATTATTCATACCACAAAAAACAAATATTTATTTTCCACCTTGATTTACAAATAAATTCTTTATAAATTCTTACAATGTGATTTCCTGGAATATTTTCTCATTTGTCTCTCATAATTAAAGTGTACCTATGATGAGAATTACAAAATTTACAGAAATGATCTAGATTCAGTTTGTTGCTTACTTGAAAATACTGTAACACGATAAAATGGTTTGGAAAGTCACTAAAGCCAGTTCCAAAAAACATACAATGTGAACACACTGCCTGATTTCATCTCTGTGCTCTTCACGCCTCCACTTAAACTGGGCAATAATTGGCTGATGCAATGCAGTGTTTTTCCTGAAGATAATTCCCTTAATTTATTCCTATATATGATGCTAGTTGCCACAGACAAGTAGTGGTAACTGGGTTTTATTAATGCACTTATTGGACAGATTAGGGTGGGATAGATTTATCTCTGTGTTAGCATTGAGTCCTCCAGCCCCAGTGTGCCCATGGCCCTGCAAAATAGCATTCTCATTCTTTGACTTACAGCTCTAGATTAGGAAAGTTTTTTTTTTGAGAGATACTTCAAAGCAAAATAAGACATGGTTATATTATTTTGTGAATGTAGAGTATATACTGTATAAATAGCAGAAGTAAAACTATAGACGATTATACCAACCCCCACTTGTATTTTTACATACCATCTCGGGCATTTTTTCTTGCAATTACATTTATGGCAATTGGCAGATTCTCTTATTCAGATCAACATTTATCTCTTTATGAACCGAGCATTTGAGGGTTAAGGGGCTATGCTCAAAGTCTCAACAGTAAGTGGCTTGCAGTAAGTGGGATTTGAGCTTAGGATCTTCCATCAGTAGTAAATTGTCTTAAACACTTACCGCTGTCCCTACCGTCTGATATAAATAGAACTAACTGTTTGATAACAGGACAGCTATTTGGGTTCATTACTATTGCATGATATTACATAGTTATTTTATAATTATGGTCTGTGTTTTTATTTGCAGTGTGGATTGGTGATCCCACACCTGCAGGCTTTTGTAAAAGGCTCAGGGTGGCTGTTTTGCAAAGAAATTATTGTTTACAGCTTTGAGCCAAGAATTCATTCATAATGATTCACCCATATTTGTGAAAATTGCTCATGCACTTTGCAATCATATCTGTGCCTGAGCTTAAGCCTACAGTCTGCAGATGGGTATTTATGTAACTTTTTTTTTTGCACAGAGCATATAGAAGAGCAAATGATATGAAGGATTATATAAATTATATAAAGGATTTAGAAAAGAATTTTATTATGCACTTCTGTACGGTTTAATTACTTCTCATGCATTTTTATTTTACTGACATGCACATAGACATACATCAACACAACTGTCTTTCTGTGATTTTGTTCAGAACAGCAGCTATGACCTTTTAATGAGACTACACTGTGTGGTGTTGAAAGCAAGTGCTGCCTTGTTACTAGTATAATTAGACTGTCCTGTGCCTGCTTGACTCACATGGAATATGAGACACAGATAAACAGAGTAACATGATGATACAGAGTTTTGATGCGTGTTTGCTGGGTGCCATTTTAGGTGTGTAGGCGTTGTTACATACTGACTGCCAAGACAGAGAGGTAGAGCTGTAAAGGATGTGCAACATGTCAGAGTGATCAAGGATAGAAATAGAAATGTACCGACGTGAGAACAGGGTGAGGGAAAGACGGAAGGAGTATTTGAGAAGGTGATAAATGAGGAGGATTACTGGTAAAGAAGAGTGGAAGGCATTGAAATTGTGGAACATGACGTAGCAAAAGTTAGCATGGATGAAGTAAGAAAATCATTGAAAAGGATAAAGAAGGGAAAGGTAGTTGGACCTGATAACGTACCATTATAGGTAGAGAAATGTATAGGAGAGATGGGGAGATGTGTTTCTAACTTAAAAAGATTCAATTCAGTTTTTTTTTTTCATAGGGCTCTTTACAATGGGCTGTTGTTGCAAAGATGCTTTACAGAATTGAAACAGGATATAATCATGAAGGTTATAAGTTATAAGTTACATTTTATCCCTAATAATTTTATCATCTGAAAGTGAAAGTGAAAGTGATACATTCTGCCACCGTGTCTGCACACAGCGGAATTGGCCCTCTGCATTTAACCCAT
>JAOUQT010317231.1:0-14458 GCA_025769995.1 Xyliphius kryptos | reverse complement strand
TCGCCGTGATCGTATAGTGGTTAGTACTCTGCGTTGTGGCCGCAGCAACCCCGGTTCGAATCCGGGTCACGGCAAAGCAAGTCAAATAGCATAATTTTTTCCCTCCACATTATTATATTTTATTCTAAAACACAGATGAATATATAATTATTCACGTGTATTTTAAATTTAAAACCAGGCATATAAGCATTATGTGTGTAGTGCATAATACCTAAAAATGCCAAATTCCTTACTGACTCACTAACTAATTCTCCCACTTCCAGAGTACCTGAAATTCGGCATTGTAATTCCCTATCATGTCCTTGAAAAAACTGAGAACTTCTCACTTTCCTACATTCAATGGTTCATTCGATATTGCCATAAAACACAAGTCCCGTCCAGTGTCACATCTGGGTCTTCCCGAGTACTTACAAGGCTAAATTTTTGATCGTGATTCCCTATATAGTCCTCAAAAAAAAAAACTGTACTTTCACCTATCTGAGTACCTACAAGGCTCTTACTTGGCACAGTGATTACCTGCCATGTCTTTTGAAAAAATAGCAGGTTCTCGCTTTCCTATGTTCAATTGTTCAGTCGCTTTTGCTAATGAATGCAACACCTCGGAGGAAGTGGGGTCTTCATGATTACCTACATGGCTGAAATTTGCCATCGTGATGCCCTATCATTTCCTTGGAACATATAAGTACTTCTCACCTTTCTATATTCAATGGTTTGTTCGATATCGCCATCAAACCCAAGACCCCTCCAGGGTCACATCTGGGTCTTCATAAGTACCTACAAGGTTGAAACTTGGCACAGTGAATACCTACCATGTCCTTGGTAAAACTAATGGGTTCGTTCTTTCCTGTTTGATTGTTCGTTCACTATCGCCAGCGAACAGAACACGGATTGGAGTCTCCGCGAGTACCTAGAGTTGAAACTTGGTTCCATCATTCCTTATCGTGTCCCCCCGAGTGTCCTAGGAAAACACACATAGTGGACAACATAGTCACAACTCACACTATATTTATTCTACGCAATCATTTCAGATTTATAATTGCCACAAGCGTCACATTTATTTTAAATATGAAAACTCCAAAGTCATGGCTCATCCAAAAACAATTGCATTTCAACTTTAACGTTGTTATCAAGTTCACCACCGTAGCACAGCACTGGTATTCCGCTAAAAAACACTATAGCCTCTTTAAGTACACCTTGTACATACATTGTTTTATCAGTTCATACCAAGTTGATGCCTTTTGTAGTTTTACAATTACTGATAGTACATCTGTCTACATACTTGTATGGTAGGACTTTTATTTTCAAAACCCGTGACAAAAATAATCCACTAATACTCTCCAGCTACCAGTAGTGGGCAGCATTTTGCAATCACTGTTCTATGATTAAAGGAGGATAACACAAACTGCAAAAACAGATGAGCTAATGTCTCAGACTTCACATCAACAAAGTGCAGTGATAAGTCCACAGTAAGGTTACAGCATTTTAAACCTCAAGCAACCCTGCTGCAGCTGAACCACGCTAACCAGAACTGCAAGCTGCATACTACCACTTCAGTCCCACTTCAGTGCTGAGGATAGTGGTGGTCCTGTGGGGGTCCTTATTATTAGAAGACAAGTTAAAAGAGGGTTAAAAACACGTATTCCAAGAAACAGATCTACAATATAAATATAAAACATAGTATCTATATGAAGACAGAGGAACTAACAAAATGGACAATGTGTGAATAAGTTTTCCTGTTGAAGCGGCGGAATATTTGCATTATTAGCTTATTTTTGATCATTAGCAATGGCAGGCTGTCAGGTTCTCCAAAGATGAATGAGGATCAGAGACAGGATTTCACAGGCTCATATACATATGGAGGCCTTATTTACAAATTATTTTGATTTTATTTAAAACACAGTTGTTGGCCGATGGATCTTCCTTTCCTCGTGTTTCTGCAGGCGTCTCGCAAGCAATCCCAAATCTAGCTACTGTCACTATGACTTATCTACTGTGATGCAGCAGCTCTTTATACTGTGTTTCTGCATAATAAGAAACACTCTGTGGGTTCAGGCTTTGAACTCTGTAAAGCTGCTTTGTGACAACACACTGTTGTAAAAAGCACTATATAAATAAATTACTTGAACTTGGTTTAGCATGATTGGGTATGGGGAGACTTATCTTTACTGGGCATATACGGGAGAAAAAAAGGGGGGGGGGGAAGGCACAACATTGCATTTTGTTTTTGGAATTACATCAGGAACCCCAAGTCCAGAAATATAAATATTCGTTTACATCTTTTTTTAATCATTTCATTAGCAAAATCTGCATTTTAGATTTAAGGAACATATCAGTTTTAATAATAAAATAACGAGTCATTACTAATGTTCTTTACTCTGGTATAATGGAACACCTCCCACATAATCACAGTTATGCTACGCCTTCGAGACAGTCTTCTACACGTCATGTGTAGTGCAGCAGCGTACGTCATCCAAACAGACGTCATATCCTGTGACGCACACAACTCTGGTCTAATGTGACAAAACAAGAAAAAATGAAAATAAAAGAATTCTTAAAGATGTTTACTTGTGCGAGTTTTGTTTATGCCCTGTTTATTTATGAGTGGAATTTATTTAAAACGTTTTTTTTTTTTTTTACTTTCAACGTGACGCATTTCTTCAAAAAACACGTTAAATCCGTTCCCCTTTGTTTCGGACGCAAAAAAGGTAATGATACACGTTAAAGTAGTTACACAACAACGGAACCGGCTATTAAACCAAATGCTGACGATGGGAAAAAAATGGGGAAATAGTGAATTGTTTTAAAACAACGTAACATCGTTAACATTTAATAGCAACATTTCGATCAACAGTGAAGGGAAATGAAACGACCACTTACAATGTTTCATAAATATACATTGTGGTATAGAAACAGGTAAGTAAAAAACACCCTAAATATCTTAGAACTACAACTAAGTTCTAAATAAATTTTAAACTTCTTTAGTTTTTTGCTTTGCCTTTTAAATAAGCCATCAATTCGTAAAATAAATGAATGACATTACGGTTTCATCCAGGCCCATGTTAGATTATTTATTTTTGTGTAAATTACATAACTACATTTTCATTTATTTGGATAAATGTTTAGATTTTTACACACAGAGGGGGAATTATGAAATTGAGAATTTAACAGTATTGAATCGAATCGTATTGTGGGGAAAATAATCGAATTACTGGCTTGAAGAATCGATATTGCATCAAGTAATCATGAAGGCACTAATTTACACCCCTAGTATTTTCATACAACTTGTGTGGGTAAAATAAAAAAAAAAAAAAAAAAAAAAAAAAAAAAAACATATCAGAAGGAACTACTGGCCCCCAAGGAATCATCAAATTTAACTGGTCCTCTTTGCAAAACGTTTGGACACGCCTGCCATTAACAAGCAAACATAACAGGAACTGATTCTTGCTATCTTTATGACTTAACATAAAGGAAGTCTACTGTAATGAACCAGAAAAGATTTTTGCAGGGCACTACACACTATTTGTAATCAATCCATATTAAATAAAACAATTCAAATGAAGATTTTTTTGTAACACTTTTATTTGTTTAGTTTGAGAACACAAAGCGAGGGCTTTGTAAAACCAGTCAAAAAGTTACCAAAACAGAAGTACATCATGGATTGTGCAGAACAGTTTTTCCACAATATTTTTAGCATGTTAGTTCATTAGATAATGGAGTGTAAGGACTCTCAACCAATCAATGCCACGTGTATGCAAGTCTCTTCATCAGGCCCCAAGATTAAGCAAGAAGTGTTATTGTTAGACAGTAATTACATAGGTACTTTACAAAATGGTTTAGAATAAAATTGGCAGTCAATACCATTGTACACTTAAAAATTCAATTCTATTACATGCAACGTATAAGTAGCTTTTCCACCACTTACCTTTAAAATGCTTGTAAACATTGAAAAAGTAACAAGTTCCAGTTGATGCTACAGCTGAGCTTTAATAGCATTATTTTCCCCCCCCAAAAACCAGCAGGTGAAATTATGCAAAAACTGATCATCAGACGAGATGACCATTTGCTTTGCAGTTGGGTGTTAAATGGATCCTATTTAAAGAAAGTAAGCATTTATTGGACGCTTTCATTTCTGCAGAGTTCAGAGGCGTTATTCTTACACACTTGACCAAGGTCAAAAAACACTTCATGTGTGCCAGTATTTGTGCGGTATCAGACAGCGAGTACAGCAGCAGGTTTAGCGTATGTGGGCCATTTCTTCAAGGAAAGGGGTCTTCATGCAGCCAGTGCAGAGCTGATCCATCCAAAGAGGAGCTTCATGCTGCAGTGGTGTGCGCCGCGGGTAGAATGTATAGGAGAGATCATAGTTCAGAAGGCAGCTTATGGAGGCCATGTAGAGGTCGGAAAAGCGGCACAAGCGACGAGAAAAGTAAGTCGGATTGTGGCACGTACGGAAGATGCTGCCGAATTGTGGATTGAAGAGGTTTTTAGTAACAGCCCTAGGAACACAGGGAAAAGATAGGTCAGGGGTATAGTAACCACCTAATGGACCTCCCTGAATATATCATATTATTCTTATTATATAAAAGATTTTTTTTTTTAAATGAAGAGGACGAATCTACAAAGACCAGGGGAGAGACTATACGTAACAACATTCAGCCGTTTAAATTTAAACCAGAGGGGAGAGGGAGGGGGAAAAAAAAAAAAAAAAAAGAAACCAAAAAGCTGTAAAGGACAACCAGACCAATTCATCAGAATTAGGAATTCTGACTGGTAGGAACCATGCTCTTAAACACCTCTCGTTAACTTCTTTATATGCCCATTTTGTTGGAAAAGCACGCAGTTGGTAAGTGTACAGTATGCTGCATTAATAACCTTTATATGCTGTGGGAAGAGAGAAAGCTAATACCATCTGTAATACAACTTGTGTCTGTTGGTGAGAAATCCTGTCTCTGTTTCTCATTTGCATTCCATCCCCCTTACACACCTATTTGGAGATCCAGTCATTGTGTCTGACTCCCACTTTCATGGTCCCATAATTGTGTTAGTCATCTGGCATGAGTGAGCGCTTGGTTCTTTTTAGTGTGCACTTTTAAATTTGAAAAATTTTGTTTACTTTTTTTGAATGATTTTAGGATTGTTGGACAGTGGACATATGTATATACAAACGCTAAGTCTTTTAAGTCACATTGCTTTCATTAAGTTTTTTTTTTTTATTAAACCAGCGACTTAGGGACTTCTAAAACAAACACCACTTTTAAATGGTGAAACGATATTTTCAACACCATCCGTAAGGCTGACTCACTCCGCATCTTTAAAAAAAATTCTCAAAACACACCTCTTTCACAAACACTTGCAATTAAAAAAAATAATCATTCAATTTTAAGTATTTACTCATTTATTATCTTTTGCTTAATCCTCTACTAAGCTTGCAGGGGGTTCCCCATGCCCATCCAGGGGAGAATGTTTCCGGCAGCAGATACACCCAGGACAGGGTGCAAATCTATTGCTGGGCACACACACAGACTATATGGGGCAATTTAGAGGATTCAAATGACCTGGAATCCATGTTTTTGGACTGTAAAAGAAAACCAGAGAACGAGGGGGAGAACATGGATACTCCAGCCAATATTTGGTTTCAAACTGGGAATATCAAGTGCGTATAGGCGAATATGCTTACCACAAAGTCACCGTGCCACACTCAGTTGTAATAAATAATTTAAAAAATTGGGAAGTTTTTAATGACCAAAGTTGGAAGTTGATGTAAACTGCAATAGACCTTAAACAGAACTGCCCTTGCCAATGTGTGGGCAGAATACTCAGAATACCAGTTCCTCATATAGTAGTTCTACAAAAACCAGCCAAACAGAAAGCGAATAGAAGACTATAATATAAACATGCTCTGCTGGAACATGTTCAACATTGTTTCGGTAACATTATGTAACAATTGAAAAAAAAAAAAAAAAATCCAGTAATATGTACGTTGTTCTAAAACTAGAGAAAAGCCATTTTAAAGTGGTGGTAACTCTTGACAGAAATTCAAGCTTACTTTGGCTTCACACATTTTTGGCTACTCACCGAAGTTCTTCTCTCTCTTTCAGCCAGTCCTGGATAACTTTTTTAGATTCAGGATCTCGATACATCTAATGCAGAAATGTACACATCAACTTATTTGTCAGAAAAAAAAAGAATTTGAAAAGAAAACGTATTGTTTATAACACAGGTCTACTCATTTTAAGTGCAGATATTTGCCAAGGAACATGAACAACAAACATCAGTACTGAGTTGGATAACAAAAAAAAACAACTGCAAATGTAATTACTTAGCAATTTTGAACATGTAATTAGAAGCAGCCAAGTCATCAAGTGTTCTGCCAGTTTTGGGCACAGACAAGCTTAGAACAACAACAAGAAGCAACTTGTTCAAAATGATGCTGCTAGACTTCTTACTAGAACAAAGAAACACGAACATATTTCTCCAGTCTGGGCTTTGCTACACTGCCATCCTATCAGGTAAAGAAACCAGTTTAGAATCCTACTATTTGCACTATAAGGATTTAAGTCACAAACCTACTGCGGTGCCAAGCCATGAAGAGTCTTAAAAACAAACAGGTCTCTTTAGTCTTGCAATAAACTACGTTTAAAAATCCCTCATTCACTACTGAAACATAAGGGTGCTTTTTCTGTTGCTGCCTCGACTCAAACATTTTGCCTTATTAATATCAGACCAGTTTCAACTATTGAGCAGTTTAAAATCATGTCTTAAGACATGACACATAACAATATGGGTGACATACCAGAGTCCAAAAGATTGGTTTGATCAACATAAACATCTCTCATGGCCTGCACACTCACCAGATCTAAATATTATTGAGCCACTTTGGGGTGTTTTGGAGGAGCAGGTCAGGAAACGAAGGAAAATCCAGAGAAAACCCCATGCGGACATGGAAACTCCACCCAGATCAGGATTTAAACTGGTAATCCCCAGTGCTGAGAGGTGAACATGATAACCACTAATCTACCTAGCAGCCCATTTTGGTTTGATTTCATGAAGCTTATATGGTAATTCATTGTCCAATTTGTTTTAATGTATGCAAATATCTTTGGTAGGGCACCTGTGAGGATAATGGCTCGAATAGTTATCGTATTTTCTGTTGCGATCCAGTCTACTCTATTCATTGACTAGGATTCCCATTCTTTCCAATACATTCAATTGGAAAGAATACATGAAGCATTTTATATGTAGTATATTATTTACTAAATACTCTTTTTTGTTGCAAACATTTGTAGTAAGTTATAAACATAATAGAGGTTGAAATTCCTTAGTAGTGACCATTCAACCGGCTCTAAACACTGTATGATAACGTTTAGGGTGCCGTAAGTTTGAATCTCTGCATACCTGCATGCGCTCCAGAAGACCAGTAAGTGCTTGGAGCCAGGTCAGACTCTGAGCATACTGCTCTGTGTTCACCACCTTGGTTTCGACTTCCAGCTCCGGGACGATCGCGCCGGTTCTCCATCCATGGCGCAACATCAGATCCTACGGATAAAACATAAAGTAAAATATTTTTGGGCCATTCTTTTTCAGGTATGGCCATTGCTTTTATAACAAGATACACAATTTCCTTCATTCACTTTCTGATTGTGTGCAACATATGTCTATCAGGATCAATTCTGCATGAGTTTAATAAAAGACTTTATCAAAATACTGTAGCTCACCCGCAAGGTTAGTCTACAAGTGAAAATGTGTAGAAGCTTTAGATAAGGTCTCTGATGTTTTCTGTTGCTAAGATATTTCTTGTGGTTGCCCCATTTCAATAGGGGCTTGCCAGCATGTCTAAATAATTAACGTTTACACCAAAACCTTATATTGGCCAGTGGGGGTGTAACAGTCATGAATAATTCAGTACTGGGCACACAGCATGGCACGCACAAAGAATAAAATGGTATGTACATTCCTATGGAAATGTACAGAACCAAAAAACACAAGGCAGAATTAAAATTAGGAGGCAAGATGAGATTCACGATAGCTGTACACACTGCCAAGTAGGTTATGCTAAGTGTAGCTCAGTTTAGACCACAAGTGGAAATTACAGTATACAGGCAACTGATCAACTGGCTTTATTTAAATCAACCGTGTTGGAAAATTTTGGGTTTCCTGTGAATCTCAGCAGCACGTGTAGATCGAACACGGACGATTTTATGGCATTGTGTCACAACTGTGGGGTTTGTTTATTGAAATATTTTGAATGTGCCAACGCATAATGCTCCCTAGATACACTCAAATAGGAACAAATCCATTACTGAAGCAATTAGCATGCACAGTAATCACATATCAGAGGGTTTACATTCCAGAGACCCCTCACTGTAGCCACATTGGTACCATAGTATTATTTAAAAATTTAAGGGTTTATAAAACCGTGCCACCCTTTATATGCTATTAACAACTTTAAAATCTTTTGTGGCAAAAAGCCACAATACAGCAAAATCCCTGATATAGAATTAAATACTAACCAAAAAAAATAATAATGAAAGGAGAATACAGTGAAACCGCGAGAAGTGATCTGCATCATATGCTGTAGTAGAGGACCCTGGTAAACTGCAGTAATTTTTTAGAAAAGATGACAGTTACACAAACATTTGTATGCTCCTGTGTGATTTGTAATACGAGGTCAGCTGCCCTTCATAAAAACAACTTACTGCCAAGTCACTGTAAAGATGGTCTCCAAAATAAAGCACTTTAGAACCACGCCAACCGGTTAGCCTCAAAAAATCAACAAGGTTTCCCTGAAATGAGAAGAAAGAAAAAAAAATGTTTTTTTTTTTTTTTTTTTTAACACTAAATAATAATAAATTTTAAATAAATTACACAAATAATAATACTTGAAAGTGTAGACAGTGACTCTCTAAGCAAAATATCAGTAAAATCATCAGAAATATTTTAAAAGAGCTGGTCAGTTTTTGTAGGTGTGAATATGTTAACAGGAGCAACGAACACATAACACAAGATCAGGTTTCAGTTACGTCTGAGCGACTGCTGTTTACAGTATCGGCTGAGCTCAGCGTATACATGTACACAAAGGACAAGAAAACCAGATGAATGTACAGTATAATTAATCTCTGCAATAATTAATTTTAAGTCACTAAAGAAAAGCCACTATATTATTAGGAATTTAATACAGATAAGGTTACAGTGAGGGAAAATAAGTATTTGAACACCCTGCGACTTTGCTTTAATCTCGAAAATGATAATTATAATGAAATAAATCAAGGAATATTAAGAAATGAAGTTACATTTACGATCCAAGTCATCACATAATACATAAAAACAGCAATTTTCATAAATACAAGCAAGACATGAAATGCCTGGGATTTCAAATGGCACGGATAAGCACATGTAAATAACAAAAGCATTTCAAACAAGTGCATGTACCTGTTTATAAATTTGTCCTTTGTCCAAAGTGTTGATCTTGTCCCATTGGAGGTCACCATTGCTGTCCAGACGTCTGAAAGGTCTAACGATTATTAAAGATGGGGGAAAAAGTTACTTTGACACCATGGATTTATAGAATTATGTTTTTTAAGTTATTTTAAGCAAGCCATTTGAAAAATAAATGAATCATGCATGTAATTAAAATAGCCAGATGGTCACAATGCTTACTTCACACAGTCGTTAAAAAAGTGTGGCTTGTCAGCCTGAACAATTACAACGTCAAAGAAGTCCCTCCAGTCTTTTCCTACCATGTATTTCATTCCCTTGTCCCTAAAACAGTGAAAGGAAGTTAGAATAACAATTCAAATTCAACCATGAATAACAAACCATTAAGTTGTATAAAAAAAATACATATTTTTTTTTTTTAAATCAGATAAACAAACCCACTAAACCAGTTGTGCTCTGTATGTTCCGCTATGAAAATATGTTCTCAATTCATATCTCATTAAATTAAAAGACAAAGAATTACTCATATTTTGTAATTTGTTTTTGTACTTTGCTCCTAACCAAACAATGCAGAGTAGCAAATTTAAACAAATGAACAATAATAATAACAACAACAACATTGCACATCCATATAACAATATTATTAAAAAAGTGTAACGGTGATTATGTAAACTTAAACTGCTTCTTCACTTATAAATTAATTCTGAAGAAGAAGAGTTTAACAGTCTGATTAAATAAAGAACGTGAAAAATACCAGCCTATTACTTTCCACAAAAATTAAGGCGCATGACATAAATTAAATTTCTGCTAATGATAATGTTGTTTTGGGTCCTGTGTGGAATGACCATTTTTACTATAAAAACAAAAATATAGCGGCAAGCAGCGATCCTGGGGGCCAAGCTGCCTAAGGATGGACCCACTAGCAACGGCCATTTAGATTTTTACAAATGAACACGCTACTTGGTAATCCTGACCATGACGTTTTAACAATTTTGAATTCATTCGAATTTTGACTTATGGATTCATTTATTGACTGACTGGAAAAGTCTTTTTTTTGCGCATGCTCTGCAGAACTTTTATACTAAGCATATTGGGTTTGACTGAAAAACCTAGCCTGATAATTAATTAGTGAATACCACATGATCTGTAATAGCAACGGTCCTTTAAACTGAGACCTTAAATGCATGAAAATAAACTATTAAGAAATGATGATTTAAATTGAATTAAATCTGCACATTATATTCTATAAAAAAAAAAAAGTATTTTTATTTTTTTGAAACTCACACAAAGCTGAAGGGGCTGTTAGTAATAAGGAAGAGCTTCTTTCCACTGCTGGCTAGCCGATGCAGAACTGCATAGGTCTCATCTCCTCTTAGGATATATTTTTCTGGTTAAAAAACAAAACAAAAACACATTTGTTGTCAACTGAAGGTATGCTAAGTTTGTACAAACTTTCAGCAGTTCTAAAGGCATCTGCTTTTGCCTTGGCAAAAGGAAGTTAAAATAAAGTACAAAATGAAAGATAATGGGGTCTTTACAGAGTTCTTAGTGGGAGGGGAAGGAAAGAAATGCTTATGAGGTGCATCTTCTGGGAAATCTCATTATATAATACTTTGTAAATAAAGGCTGCACAATATACCAGACAGTATAAGGTTACATGATGACTGTTTACATTTTTGTTATACTGCAGACATGAAACAGCACAAACTGCATACCACACAGGACAGCCTTGGCTTGCTTGTAATATGTTGGTCAATTGCTGGTGAACAGCTTTAAGAATATTCCTAATATTACTGTCAGACTAAACCATTTATTACTATTGTTAATTTATTTACTTTTCAGTGGCAAAAAAGCTATAATTCTGGTCCCGACACAACCTGCATGTTATGTAAAAACAGATTTAAAAGATAAGAATGAAATGTTAACAGGAGAAACTACTTAATACCGTGTGCAAAAAATCTGACTTTCGATTAAGTTAAGAATTGAGATATCATTAAGCTAAATGCATGTGGAAATTTATGTCTGTAAAGGCTGCATGGTAAATGAGACAAAAACTTAAATTAGTAAGTAAATTACATTGTAAAAATTGGCCTGCATCTCTCAGTAAACGTGTGGTGTTTATTTACCTAAATCTTGCATTATCCACTTGTACATATAACCCTTGATATGTACCATTCCAACAGCATCCTTTGAAAAGAAATGTACAATGCATAAATATACAAAAAACTGACATATGGGTAAATGATAGGGTGTAAATAATAATCGATTTGAAATCACTGCATCGATTATACAGCCGACGATTTAATCAATTGATTAATCGATAGTATAAATTAATGTGTTTGTATTGCCACCAGATCCCCATGAGATTATCATTTTGATATTTTTTTTCGTTCTTTTGTTCTCAATGCATTCAATTATATATATAAATAAATATTTTCAAAAAAAATATTTTATTCATTGAGATCTAGGATGTGTTATTTTAGTGTTCCCTTTATTTTTTTGAGCGGAGTGTAATTATATTAATATATGTATATATTACACACACAATTCCTAGATTAAACAGGTTTTACTATAAAGGTCAGTGTTTGTTTTGTTGACTTTAATAGTGAATAGACTCGACCTGCACAGTAGGCATTAGACTCAATACTTAAGTATCAAAATTAATTAAACATTTGCTTGAAGAATCGATATTGAATAATCAGAAAGGTTCTGTTTTACACTCCTAGTAAATCGAAGACAATACATCCTTTCTTAAGAAAATTTAGAAAAGCTCTGTGCTAATGAATAGACAACTGCATGGGGCCTTCCTTCAGCCAAAAAACTTTGGTCTGTATAAAAGACTAAACAGATCTGTTACAAAGGAGGGAAACGAAGAACGTATAAAGAAATGAGGTCATGCTCTTGCTAAACACTTGTTTAACAAAACAGTCAGTCGCACAGGAGCTGAATTCAGGGAGCTGTTTTCACACGTTAAACAGATTTGGGCGTATTAGAATTAATACTTTTTTTAATTCTTAGAAAAGTTGCACAACTAATCAATTTTTTGTAGGACAATAAAATATTAGATTGTAAACTTACAGATACATCTTTGTAAAGGTGTACAGGATCATATTCTATGTCATTGGAAAGGAAGTAATCATTAACAGCAGCTAAAAGAGTCATCTCTGGAATGGAAAACACATCCATGAACTGCTTCATCTTTGGACCCTAAATAAAAGAAAACATTAAACAAAGGTACCACTTGTTAATATTAAAAAAAACAAACAGCTTATACATAAAGCTGCATAGACAAAATTATGGTAACACTTTATTAAAGCTTTATAGAGTACTCACAGCCTTTGTTAATGTACAGAGTTGTTAATAATCATAGTCATAAATTGTGATAACAATTTGACATAAGCTTTATAATACAAATTGAATCCGTGTTTTAGATCATGAACTTTTTTTATTCTTTGGATGTTTAAACATTCTTACTTAAAACAAGCTGATTCCACTTTACTTTAAGTCTATAAAGAGCATTTAAGTTATTATGTACTACTATGTGTGAAGCGCCTTTCAAATAGATAATTAATAACACTGTGTCTGTAGAAAGAGCTTAAAAGCTTTTATAAACTGTTATGAGCAGATAACATTTGTGTTTAACAAATAATTTTCCTGAAAATGAAAAAACCTAATGAAGTTAAACAGTTAAAATATAAGAACGTGACATAATGCATTATATAACGTTATGTACAACTGCATGTATTATGTACAATCATGAACATTAACAAAGACTAATGAAAAGTATTATAAATTATGAAGACTTTAAAATGCTTTATATATGTGTTAAGAAAGTGTTAGCCATTTTTAGTAAAGAAATATCTATACAGATTTGAAAATGTAATAGATTTTACAATCATAATTTTAAGAAAACTTTTGGTACAATTTTTTAAGCATAAAAACACTTTATGTAGATATTTTGGGGTGGGGGTGCATTAAAAAAGAAAGAAAAAAAAAAGAACCTTTCCGTAGAACCCGCTGACTTGGTGCAGAGGAATGTGGTTCGAACCTCCATACAAATGCATGACCTCGTCATCTGAAACAGGTTTTAGGCCCCTTCACAAAAAACAAAACATATTTGCAATGAGCCTTAGAATATCACCGCTAATCGCAGTCAGATTTTAGTTTTAAAATAAATATAGAAAAACTGCAGAGTTAGTACAAAATTGTGATTTTGCTGCAGCAAATGGAAACACCTTAAAACAGATTACCAGACATAGTTTCTTTACTCTGCTATCACAGTTATGACAGTTGATCAATAACTCTAAACTGTACATATATGAACTATTGCCTGAAAGCCGCACTACAAAACACAATAGTGTTTAGTTTAAACCACTGTATAGTCTTTAAATAATACACTGCTCAAAAAAGTAAAGGGAACACTAAAATAACATCCTAGATCTTAATGAATAAAATATCAGTTAAAAATCTTTATTTAGTAGATAGTGGAATGCGTTCAGAATAAAATAACAATGATCAAAATGTAAATCAAAATTTTTGAGGTCTGGATTTAGAATCCTACTCAAAATCAAAATGACAGGCTGATCCAACTTCAGCGGAAATTCCTCAAGACAAGTTCAAATGAGGCTTAGTAGTATGTGTGGCCTCCACGTGCCTGTATGACCTCCCTACAACACCTGGGCATGCTCCTGATGAGGCGGCAGATATTCTCTCCTATGGCCCCTTTTATGCCTCTTAGTATACTGGCCTGTCTCCTGGTATGTGCTCCATGCTCAGGACACTGTGCTGACACAGCAAACCTTCTTGCTGGCAAAGCTCGCATTGATTTACCATCCTGAATAAGCTGCACTACATGAGCAACTTCTGTAGGTTGTAGACACTCATGCTACCTTTAATGGTGAGAAAACTGACGAGATGCAAAAGTGACCAAAACATCAGCCAGATGACAAATACATTTACATTTAGTCATTTAGCAGACGCTTTTATCCAAAGCGACTTACAAATGAGAGAACAACACAAGTCA